>DVZL01001582.1:0-17270 GCA_018236625.1 Lasaia peninsularis
GCTTGACCGATTTTTACCAAATTTTATATGCGTATTCAGTAGGTCTGAGAATTGGCCAACATCTATTTTTCAAGTGCGGGCGGTACAAAGTTCGCCGAGGCAGCTAGTAATGATCTAAATTTAAAATAGTTATAATTTTTATCTTAAAATAATGAGCTTATCTTTAATAGTACGTAAAAGGATTTTTCGTGTGAAATTTTTGGTGTAAAAGAAGTACCGTAAACAAGCAATGTATTCTAAAAAGTATTTTCCTAGTCTGAAGTTTAAAACGTATTACGTACCACATGTTCGTTTTACATTGCATATAGTTTATAATATTTCCGTATTTTTTTCGGGAAGCCGTTTTAAAACAATAATAGGTAATTAGGTATATTGTATTTTAATTTGTTTAATTAAATTATTGTTTAATGGTGTCAAGTGATGTCAAAGAGTGTTCCCGGATCAATATAACCTGGCTATCTCATAGGCAAGAGTGGGTGATGGTATCTAACCACTCATACACTCTTGCCTGTAAGGTAGACATGTTCCATCTGCGGCAAGTATGATTTGATTAAACAAATAACTAAATTCTTAATCCGGTTTTTTATTTCGCCCTATTAAAATGATTTTCTATGCAACTCACCAAAATTAACAAAATAAACTCTATATGTAATATTAAAATGACCGCCTTTTACTAAATCCATTATGTATAATGCATGTGAAAATATTTTTTTAAATTTTTGTCCATCCGTCGGTCTGTCTGTTTCTACCCTCTAATCTCTGAAACAGCTGGACTGATTTTGACGGTACTTTCATAAAGCACCGTCATTTATAAATTTAAATGATTTTATATTTTATATTTTTTATATTTTATTTTATTTTAGATTTTATATTTTATAATATTTATGAATTTATTTCATAAATTTAAATGCAGACAACTGATGTTATAATTAGGCTAATTTTATTTTAGAAATGTGTAAAAAAAATACATAAAAACGCGGACGAAGTCACGGGCACAGCTACAATCAGAGAAAAACAAGTTTTTGTTCATAATTGTTAACGTTTGTGTAAAACAATCAATCTAAAGTCTTAAAATTATGCTAATTAAATTTGACCCACGGCTATTATGTTTTTGTTTACACAAAAAAAAACTTTAAGCGAACTTTAGCTCTTCCTTAATTAAAAAAAAATATGACTAATAGCATATGTTTATGGCTTGTTAGTCGTTCGTTAAAACTCTTTTTGGCGCCTTGCAACAATTTGTTACCGTAAAATAAGTACTTAATAATATAATAATAAGATTGTTATGTTAATCCCAGTGTAATTAATTCCATAATAAAAAACAACATTAATACAAATTAATTCTAAGGAAATCTTTCGTACAATATACGAGGAGAGACGCAATGTGGCCGTTAATAAAGTTATAATAATAAATATCGTTGGGAAAACCATTTGGGATTGGAACGTAGCAGGGGTAAGAAATGGATAGTCCCTCAGGAGGTGGGGGGTAACAGCTGTGGAGCCTAATGTCTTTTCTATTTATCTGCCGTCTGGGATGCCATATATATTGATAGCTACGTCATAACATATATTAGATACTATGACCCCAATACGCTCGTCTGTATTTCCTACTCTCACAAGTTAGGTCGTTTGTTAAATCTGATGTTGTCAAGTCTGCTTGTTTATTTTATGAGGACGCATATTTCATTGTTAAGGATGTTTTATTAATAATTTGTGATAGATTTATTTAACGATTTTGCTTTTGCGTTATAAATAGAAATGTTTTGTTTTTAAGTTAAGATAATAGGTAATTCTGTTGCCTGCAACTAAACTTATTTTAAATTATCGCTATCTTCTTTTAACGTAAGTAAAAGAAAGAGACAAAAGAGATTTAGTAATGTCAGATTAGCTTGTAGGTGAAATTTCTACAGACATTTAGTCTATACATCGGAAAAATACGATTAAAAACAATATAACTTATTGTATTCTGTCTAATATGACATAACTAAAATGTTTTATCTCTTTCGTTTTTTTATGTCATTGAGAAGAGATAGCATGTTACTTAAAATAAGTTTAGAAAGAGTGCAGAGGAGTTACCACCAATGTGTTTTGTTTGTGGATAACATAATTAAGATAATCTTGTCGTCTCATTTTCTAGTTGATATATCAAGACACAGACATAAAGCTAAACATACATATCAAGTAGTGGAACATTATGATCAATAGGTTTATTTTTTTCTTATATTCATATAGTCTTTGGCAATACACCAACTCTATCAGAATACAGATAAATAAATATCTTCACGTTCTTATCCCCGAAGGAGTAGACAGAGTTATATAGCTGATGGTATTTGGTCCCATGACATGACAGGTGGCAGACCGTCGTCATGTTGGATACAAATTTGGACAACGTTACATTTTTCATGTCAATTTAAAACCTATTAGAACAATTTGACCTTTTCGTGAATCGAACTTGAACGATGGACACTGATTTCGCTCGACTACAGAGGCAACCGATTCAATATGTTGGCGCGCGGGTGAAAAGTTAGTATGTTTATAAATATTGAATTAAGTTTTTTTTCATAAACCGCATCATTTGTTCGTTCAAAGTTAAATGCCTTTCTAAAATTTAATGAATCACCTGATAAATTTTCTTATTTTCATTAAAAATACTTTAAATCAATTGCTCTTCACTGTAATTTTTTAATGATATAATTAGTTTTAATTGTAAAAGTAAATTTAAACAAAAAGAAGACAACGAACCAGCTAGGGTTTTTTTGTCTCTTGCCGAAATAATGGCCGGTTTCTGATTCAGTGGTAGATTTTAAAACTACACAGACGCACTACAAGTACAGTATGATAGAAAAAATGTAAAATATTTTCTATTATATATTGCATAAAACCGTTGCTTGTGTTAAGTTTCCGCGTTCCAACTGAATAGGCGTGAGGGTTTTTATTACAAATTTATAAACAAAAGTTAATCTCTCGTATGATTTAAAGGTTCAAAACTTTTATAGCACAAAACGAATTAAAATATAACTCACTGCCTTGTCCCGCTGAAGTGATGACAATCTCAGTTTTATAGCTGAGACCTCATAAATGTCTATTAATATGAATGGGCCCCAATTACGTTTACGATTTGCGTTTTGTTGAACCATACTCTAAAAAACTTTACGATCTCTGCCTCTGAGTTCGTTTATTACGTATCTATGGTGTGATTTCATTACTCTATGGACAATAGACGTCTATGGCAGATGGCACACGATCCGATGTATTTGATCTAGCTTTATCAAATGCAGATATTATGTTCCTCTCTTTTTATTCTTATTATGTCTTGCATGTAGTATATATGTAATAAGGTTTTTAGTTGTAAACATTATTCTGATAAAAAATTTAAAAAAAAATCGTCAAGTGTGAGTTGGACTCGCGCACGACGAATTCCGTACCATTACCTACAAAAACTGCTAATAAATCGAGTTTGTTGAATGGGAGCAACCTTTATTATCTTCTGTTTTTAGTATTTGCTGATATACATTATCTACCTATGAAAATTTCAACTCTTTAGCTCAATCACGGCTCATGAGATACATACAGCCTGGTGACAGACAGACAGACGGAAAGCGAAGTCTTAGTGATAGGGTTCCGTTTTTTACCCTATGGGTACCGAACCTTTAATTTATATTTTCTATTTTATTCCATTTTTTATTATATAATATAAATCAATCAAGTTTTATATTTAATCAATTCTTTTAATTGTCAGACGTTGATGTTTTAGACATTTTTTCGTTAATTAGTGCAGGTTGCTTTTAATCCAGTAGGAAGTGATTACGATAATACATACAACTCATAAATATATTCGGAGATATCATGAAATAAATGTTTTTCGTACAAACTATAAATAAATGCAATCTATATTTTAATGGCATTTGAAATTACGTGTTAATTAAACAAAATGGCAGCTACATTTGCAGCACAGAATATTGTATATGAACGAACACACTTATATCAGATAGAACGAACACACTTATATCAGATACAACGAACACTTAAGCATTTGTTATATTTTTTAATGTCATTGTTGTATTATTCCTTTTAAGTTTTTTTCCTCCATTTCTTCATATTTATAATTAAAAAAAAGATCAAAGCAAGCCTAAACTTAGAATGATATAATTTGTTACTACATGAGTTCTTATATTTTGCAATGTTTAATAAAAGCAGTGGTATATTTTTAAAATGTTTTTTTTTTTTCATTTAAAATGATTTTCACATTTATTTATGCGACTTTTTTTCCATCCCTTCTTCCTAACAATTCAAATAAAAATAATAGCCTATATTTACAATATTTATAATGTATTTCTCCTTGAGTGAGTAATCAAAATATGTTATATACTCTCATAATAACTTTATATTTATATGCCTACCAATCATGCTTCATAAATCATCTTCGATTATGGATTGATTATGTATTTTAGTCCAAAAATTTGTTTACAAATACATAAAAATTTGCATATCAAAAGCAATATCACGAAAACAAACATTATCATTATGATGATGGTACCTATAAACGACAAGATGGTCAATATACCATTTCAATCATGTAAATTAGACGTAAAACAAACAAAGCGATCGTTCGAAGATCTGGAAGCACAATAATGTTCATTGAATGATCGGAACGCGTTCATCTGAATGAATATAGCCTAATAACGGAATGCCGACTTCCTGTAGGTCGTGCCAGCAAGCCGGTGCGTCTATCAAATCATATGACCCGTTGAATGCGTCTTACTCCATTTTATTGGTCGTATCACTCATAAAATGCTAATGAACGAGCATTTTGGCCCAAACATCCGAGTACGAGATTCATATGACGGTATAAAATGAAACCCGAAGTCGACACTTCGTTGGAAACTTAACCATAATTGCTCTATGCGATTTGAAAACATCAAGCGTAACACGAGTGTCTCAATGGCTGCTAAGATGACTCGTTTTAAAGCACACATTATCTACAATCTTATGGACAGTTGGAGAGATACTTACAGAGATACAAGATATATATTTCAAGTTTTTCGCCACACACAAAACACACATTTAACTGTTTTTGTAAGAGTTGCCCCATTTCTAACTAGTGTGTGTTGTACATATTTATAAATACATATTTATGATAATTGCTACGTCTACGTGCGAGGTTATACACATTAACTCGAGTTTTAAGTATTTTCTTTTAGTTTATAAACATTATAAGACTATAAAAGAAGTTCTAAGAAAAAAGGAGTGTTGTAATATTACTTCTGGCATAGAAGTACATATATTGTCAAAACATGTTGCTTTTCTTAAAATTTTAAACATACATACCTACTTAATCGGTTCAAAAAAGCAAATTTACGTGTTTTTGTCATTGAAAAAAAAATTTTTTTAATAAAAAAATATTTAAATAAAATTTAATGCTAGATGGCGCTAATGCTATTCTATTGTGATATACCCAGATAGTATTGGTAATAAAAATATTTTTATTGGTTATTACCTTATTTATTATTATTTTTTATTTGAAAATGAATGTTAAATTTATGTGAAATTACAAAAATCTTAGCAATCTTTGTCAACTGAACTGAATTTCAGATGTAGAATTATTCAAAGGTATATGTATAAATTACAATGAAATTTCTTTATTTTACAAATACGCATTTTTATACGAAAAAACGTCAAAAAGAAAATCAAACGCAAAATTAATATACAATATACTTTATTAATATCAACATGAATTAATCATTCAAAAAGCTCAGCCGTCTAACAAGCAGTAAAGTCCATATTATCCATCAAACTCTCAAGAACAATATTTAGTTTCTCCAAAATGGTATGCGACACATTATACAGAGCATAACAGTTTTTTGTGACTCCGGGAGCGCGTTATCAGTGAGTGATGGCGTCATTTTCAAAAATAAATCGGCCCTTACTCCATGTCCCGAGAACTTACGATCGCTACACATTCATATATTATCAAAATAATGTTCTCTAAGCCTTGTGTATATTTGTAGGAGAGCCCGTACTGCTGAACAGCCGGCTTATCTCCAAATAAGAAATCTCACAAATAATATTTAATAGGAAATGAAGTACGCACTTAGCGCAGCAATTTGGTGTTTTAAACATCCTGTTATATTATTAACACGTGGTTAGAGCTAATGTAAATATTGACAATGAAAATTAAAGCTTTGTAAGCCAATTGTTTCCGGAACGAAGCCTTTAAACTCTTTTCTTAGAATATATTCGGGTTATTTAGTTAAGCAGTAAGTTTATTTATAACATATAATATGTTCGTTGGTATTATACGATTAAAAATAATCTGCATCTGAATTTTAAAATCCATTTTGCCAAATAACTACATGTCTATAATTATATTGGATGGTACGATGATTATGCTCCGAAGTTAATTTTTTCTAGCACATACTTATAACATTTAAAGTTGTAAAAATTGTCTGATCAGAATTATAAATATGGTATATATAGATACCTACAAATGACTAATTTGAATTTAAATTATTATATTAACGTTTAATACTAAAAAAAAGTAATAATAGACAATAACTTTTAATTAACACAACAAACTATTACTTACTTAAATATTAATCAAAACAAAAAAAAAACAAATAATCTAATTAATCAAATAATTAAATTTTGATAAATATAAAATATGATTTTTGTTAAAGTAAGTACCAATGGTACTTACTAAAGATCTATTAGTAAAAGTCTTTATAATATTAATTGCAAATATTAATATTAATCCGGACTAGGCAAACGGTGATTTTAAAAATTAATAAAATTATGAAGTTACAAAAACTAAAATACTTTGCAAAAATAATAGTGTTTACTGAAAAACCTTGTACAGATTTAAAAACACGAAAATCATATTTTATATTTATCAAAACTTAATTATTTGATTAATTAGATTATTTTTTTTTTGTTTTGATTAATATTTAAGTAAGTAATAGTTTGTTGTGTTAATTAAAAGTTATTGTGTATTATTTTTAATACTTTTTCTAATATTTTTATAATTGTGTCTACAAATAAACTTGTTTAAAAAGTACGAGTATAAAAATCCCACATAATACGTCCGCCATTATTTTTTTTGTAATAGCATTAAAATAACTTAAATAGAATTGGATAAAAGCTAGATTTTACGTAAAAGGTTGAAACCTACGTATAATAAAAACACAGATATGCATACTTGTACTTAAACCGGATACTGTTTTAATTAAAATGTCAGACAGGAGAAGTTAATTATCTCGGCATTGCAGTGGGTGGCAGGCCGATGCATTTGTTTTATTTTGCCCCATGCTATGTAATTCAGGATTTGGCTTGAAAGAGATGTTGTGCAGAGCCATGGCAATGTCAACCTTATACTATTGCGATAAAGACTTTAGCTTAATTAATATTGTAAAACTTTCTGCTAAACTTCTCGTCCTCTACTATTAAGCCAGTGGAAATTACTTCGTATAATTACAACATGAATTCCAAATGCATTTTCATAGTAAAAATAAAGGAATTTTACTTTTAAAGCTATGAACTAGCAGATAGATAAATCTGAAGTTTGTAAAATTAAAAGTAACCGCTTTTATTAAAAAAAGTTTTTTTTTTTCAGTAAAAGCTGTTAATTTTCTTTTTTTCCAGTAAAAGCTGCCTTTAACGCCTGGCCCTATTTTGACGAGACTCTTAACTGGGCAGATAGCTGACGTAATAATAACTTAAGCTGCTTTTAATTAATTAAATTCAAATTCGGATGAAGTCAAGAGCACAGCTGGTACTAAATGTAATCTTCAGAGCTATATTTTTTTTTATCTTTGAATTATTATAATATCGTTTAATTATTACGAGTATATTTTATGTAACACAGCGACCTTAACCCAATGATTCTTAAGTTAAAATTCCTTGGTAGATAATCTATTGGCCGCAGTACATAATTGGCCAATATAATGGGCCAATGTTAAATTCGATTGGTCTATGTATAACAACTTTATAGCCACCAAGTAAGCTTCTTCAAGTTTGACCAACATGCTGGACGAAAATCTTAATCCAATGTGTACTGGTGCTATGAGTGAATTTGTTCAAAGATTGTTTTATTTGACGTATACCAATCCAGTTTGCTGTGTTTATCTTCCATGTTCTCTTTATTGCTTTAGCCACATAATTAGAACGTATAAAAAATACTACTTAAAAAACGTTTATGTCTCACATTTGTGCATTTCAGTTACGAGGAAGTATCACGGTAATAAAACAAATAAAATAATTGAAAACATTTTGTAATATTTGCATTCAAATTATAATATATGTGCCTTCATAATTTTAAATTATTATTGGTAAAGATAAGAGGCTGCATATAAACGTGTACTTAATGTTAATAATGAGCTTTGAAATAGTACTTAATTATTTAAATACTTTATTATGACAAAAAATGAATACTTAATTAGTGAATTTAATAGATAATTAGGGATTGTGTCATAATTTAAAAAATCTGACACATAAATATAATAAATACATCTGTTTTATGAAACGGCTAGAAAGGCTGACATCCTAAGGGACCTTACGATAAACAACGAACATAAGAAAAAAAATTTTATTATGATGTGTAATTAAATCACTATTACCACAACGACACTTACAAAACATACATGAATATCATCACGCGCATACTCTCAAAAAGGCAGGCAGAGGTGCAAATGCACCCATGATTAGCCAACGATATTAGGTCCCATTATGATAGGTGGCAAGTCCGTCGTCATATGGGGCACAAATTCCGGGTTTCCTCACAATGTTCTCCACATCGTAAGAGCTCTTGGAAATGTACTTAAGTTAGAAAATCTCATTGGTAGGTATATGGCGGGGTTCGAACTTGATCTACCGAAATGGAAGTCCGATGCACATACCACTTATACCACCTCAACATCTATTTAATTAGAAGACTTTAAAAAAAACTAAACATTTTATAATATACATTCTTAAAATATGAACTATATGTGTATGTTTTGCAACTGTTTATGTTTGTTACAGTTAAAAAACACTGAGATAAAATACAGAACTTTGATGTAAAATATAAAAACAAATCAAAATTTTAAAGGCTACGGGATCAGTAGTACGTTGCCAACATTCGACAACAGATTAGATCGATTTTTAGAAGTGTTTTAACTGTTAGGTCTTATATTATATGTTTACAAGTACCAAAAGTATGTCTTCCCCAGTTAACAAATACTGATAGCCTTGGACGTCTCATTAGACTTCCATAAATTATAGTTAAAAACCATCTAGATCAGCTTACAAATAAAAGAAAAACCTCTTACAATTGTTCCGTCGTTTAGATGTTATGATTCAATGGACACAGACACAGACACATCAAAGTTAAAACACCTTTTTATTTCTGTTATTCAAAAATAAAATATGAATAGAAAAAGGACTCTTTAAAAAGTAAAAAATATGGGAAAAAAACTTCAAGATTCATACGAATGTTTTTTAAAGTAACGTCAAATTATTAAAATAACTTAACTGCGAAATAACGTATACTTAATTAAGTCATGGTTTGTAATAAAGTAATTATTTATGAATAAGATAGTAATAATTCATTTGAAAACAAGCTGGTTAATTAATATCTACTTGTGTATTTATTTCTATTTCATGTGTGTAGATGCAATTAGTGTTAGCACTAAGTACCATAAATTCAGCAAATTCGCTGGAATATTTTTAATAAAATAAGGTGTTCTCATTAACTTTATTTTTTTTCGACATTAGCAATTAAAAAAGGGATTTATTCGAATATGTTTTATTTTTTTTTTAATATCAGTTATCTAAAAAAAATCCCACTTATACACCTATTTTTTTTGAATTTTTGTTTTTCGAACATCAACTCAAAAACCATATTTTTAAAAAAAACTATATTAAGTAAGCAAACAGGGAGGCTCTCTTGGTATAGTTTCTCTCTCTGGGCAGGCCTCCGCCACTCGGCCGTACCTACAGCGATAAGTACCTACAAAATTGCGTGGCGCCGACACCACTCCTAGTACCATAGTTATCGCGTCACTTTACGCCAGAAAGTGACAGAGTTATGCGTTAAAAGAAAGCGGGAATAGTTAGTTGAACATCTCGTCGTGTGCGGAGCACTTACACGAGCTAAATTGAACTTTGTTGCTTAGTTACAAGAGTCACTATTTCTATGAATTGTGACGAGAAGTGCAGGTTCTGTACTATAGTACTTATTATTCTGTGCTAGGTCTCTTCTTCAGGAGAGGGAAAACATTGTGAGGAAATACGTATTCATCTATTTGAATAGTACCAACTGTGGTGGTGTTGGTGGTAATAGATGGACTAATATAGGATTGGGCCTAGTATCCCTTTTGGATTGCAAAAGTCAGATGGCAGTCACTTTGTGTAAAAAATTGGTGCTCTTGTCAAATCCTCTAGATTAGGTAGCCAACCCGAAATTATTTGACATAGAAACAGGAATAGACGGATGAAGAAGATATCACAAGCCGTGTACAATTCTAAGGACTATCCTATCTTTCAGCACACGACAATGATGAGCAATTTTGCTAAGGTTGTAAGTCGCGCACGAAGCGTTGCGTACAATTAAATATAAAAATAGTTAAAAAATTACCGTTGTTCTACAAGTTAAAATTTTATAATTTTTTAATGTTCGTTGTTATGGTGGCAACAAGTGGCATTATGTATTTCATATTATCTGTAAAAATTTCAACTATGTATCTAGCTAATAGTTCATGAGATACAGCCAAGTGACAGAGTCTTATTTATAGGATTCCAAATTTACCGTTTGGTTACGAAACCCTAAAAAAATAATTGCATGCCAAACTCACACTTGACTTAAATGAGGCTTGAATAGGAAAGAGGATCACAAAGGCCGCAGTGCAGTCGTTAAACCAACGCAGCTTGCATGTGTGCATAATTAAGTAGTTATAAAATGTGCAAAATATTGTTAATTAAAAGCATTCAAAGACTGTAATTATCTTCATACGACATATAAATGCTCAAGTGTGAATAGGCTTCTCTTAATGTATACATCCTATTACACAGGAAATGAGGTGACATGTTATTTAGTATAGATACTATTACCTTAATTAGAAAGCTATACTACCTCTTTGGTCTAGGTTTAAATTGTAAAACTATATTAAAAAAAAAAAACAAAAAAAGTTTACTACAACTCTTGCTGAAAATCGTAAGTAGTTGCGTTCCAATTCGGTCTTATATTTTATAATGATATAGAGTCGTAACTAGAATTGTTTATATGAACTAGAAATACATATTGCACTGGTACTTAAACGCCGTATATATACAAATAAATAACATTGCAATGTATTTTCGCACACGGTACATATATCAAAATTTTATCTGTTTGTTTATTTGTCTGATCTTCTGGCTAATTTCTGGAACAGCTAGATCGATTTAGACAAGACTTTCACTTGTAAATAGTTTATGTAAAAGGAGTAAGTTCGGCTACTTTTATTTAATTAAATTCAAACTCGGACAAAGTCACGGGCTATCGTTTGAAATATTTTTATCACAGAGATTATTTTAGGAATACATATCAAAAGTTTTTCATATCAAAGACATTCTTAAATTGAATGCGTTTATAAAAACTACGAGTATTATAAGATTATACTACCTGTAACTACGAAACTTGTTGAACATAGTTATATTTAAATTCGTGCTAATGATTCGAGTACGGAATGTCCTTACATTTTTTATAAATCAAAATTTATTTATTTAATTACTTTAAATAATCTTGATAAACCAATACTATTTTAAATAACCTAATTTTATGCTCTACCAGCCTTCATGCTTTGAATATAAATTTTCCATTTCGAACTCTATTTATTCAAGTATAATCTTAGACTCTAATATTTTACAAACAAAATTGAATTTTGAGTCATAGATCTTTATATATCAGAATGACTATTCTGTTCTCCTCGTAAGTGGTGAGTTACGATATGGAGGTAGCTCACCAGTATAATGGAAACATTCAGACTAATTAAATCGAATATTATGTGTCATTCGCGATATCATATGACCTTCTTATCTCGGATAAAGTCATCAATTTCAATAATAGCTGTCATAACGCACTCAATGTATAATGGTCATACTGTACAGTGCAATAAATAGCGTTTTATATTCGCAATACATAAGCAGAGATCTGGGATTCACTGACTTACATTAATTATTCAACGATATCGAGAAATATATATCGCGTACACAACGTGCTTTATTGTATTACAAGATATATAATGTTTATATTTTCAGATGTTGACTTTATAAATTTTGGTAAATACAATTTGATTGTTTATATTTTAAACTAGCTGACTTTCTCCACGTTTGTATTTAATTATTTTATTTTATACATTTCTAACATAAAAATAGCCTAAGTAATAAGCCTAATTCCTTATCAATTTAGATGTCTGTCAGTGTAAGCAGGTACCAACAGACAGACATAAAAATACTAAACTACATAAACACACATATGCATTTAGTAAAAAGTGGTTATTTTAATATTACCAACACTCCAGTTATAGTACCCGGATGACCGAGCTTCGCTCGGTGTTTTTTTAGTACATCAGGTTTTTTTTGGAATTTTTGGATTTTTTTTCTTCTTCTTAAAAAAAAGAAAAAAGGAACAATCGGACTGAGATTTGATCCAGGGTTTCCGAGTTTTCAGGTTTCCGATTTACCAACTGAGCTATTCTAATTTCGAAAATGTTAGCGAAATTTAGCTTTGTATTATAAAGATATAGGTTGAAACTGAACAATGAAAACACGATTAATAAACGAAACCTAAAAACAAAACCTAGCTACATCGATTTATCTCCCCCAAAACCCCCTATTTACAAAATTTCAAGAAAATCATTCGAGCCGTATATATAAAGAATTGCTCGTTTGAAGGTATTCGATTATTGAATAAAATTAAAATATAAATAATTTTAACAAAATAATGAATTCTGCTTTAGTTATATTTAGTCTATGGTCTGGTTGACTATTTGGAAAATTTCGTTTTAGGATTTTATTTTAGAAATGTATAAAATAAAATAATTGAATAAAAACGTGGACAAAATTTAAATGTGTTTTTTAATCGAATTAATTTTAGTTATATAACACTTAATAGTATAATTTATAAAAAATATAAGTAATACTGAGATAGAGGTTACTAGAATTTGAATAAAAGTCTAAAATTTCCGTCACCTGGTGTTGCTATTTATTATAATGTTGATGTGTTTATAAATTATGGAATATATTAAGGAACGTCCTTTATACACTATCAAGTATCGTAAATCAGTTCCAGCCACACGAATATTCTGGAAAGCTCATAAAATATCAATATGCCTACTTACTTTTTTCCAAGAATTTGAATTAAACATTGGATCGTAAAATACTGTTATAAAAACTTTCGACCCACTACATTACATCGATTGTCAGAGAACTTGTTTTTGCCAAATTTCCCATATGATGTAGTTACTTGAATGTTCTACCTATACCCGTATCCTACTTAACTAACCAATTATTGTTGATTCCAATAACTGTTGTTATCTATAAAATTAATAAAATTGGAGTATATTTTTGTAATATTAAAATAACCTCTTCTTACAAAATGTATTTATACACGGTACGTATACCAAAATTACCCTTCTTTAATTTTAATCCATCTGTCTGTTTGTTACGGTTAATCTCTGGATAGCGCAACTAAATTTGACGGGACTTTCACGAACAGATAGTTGAAGAAATAAAGAGTATTTTGGCTACTTTTTTTAATTCTATAAAATAATTAATTTCAAACGCGGATAAAGTCGCGGACACGGCTAGTTAAATATAAATATTTGCATAATTTAAAGTATTATTTCCAATTAAACAAAAACATATATTGTCAGTCTGTCTTGTAGTTAATAGATACATAGGTACTACTGTAAAATAACTTTAAAAGGTCAAAGAGATTCCGATCTTGTTTATCAGTTATATGCATACATAAACAAATCTGACGTCTTATTTCATGAGACTTTTTGTTTAAAATTAATTCCCTTTCGAAGTTAAATAAAGCCACATTCAAGGTTAACAGATCGAGAAAGATAAGATACTTTGGCAACAGCTCCTTGGCCTATCCACTTCGCATACTTCAATTTGTCGCATGTGTATTTGGACTTGAAACTAATAAATATTGACACTGCACTGACTGAAATGTATCAGTGTGCGACTTTGACTTACGAGGACCCGGGTTTGATACCTGGGTAGAGCAACTCAACGTTGCCTGATGTTGGACTTATGGCCAATGATAAATGCATGACATTGGCTTGTACGATAAACGTACGTTTGCCATCAATCAAATCATAGACCTAGTATCGTCGGTCGGTCGGTGCAAATTTTTACCTCTTCCTACGGTATATGGAATATAGATGTTATTTTATTTACAACTAGCTGTGACCGCAACTTTGTCCGTGTTTTTATTTCATTATTTTATTTTATAAATTTCTTAAATAAAAGTAGCCTAAGCCGCTCCTTATTACATCAGATGTCTTCCAGTGAAAGTCCCGCCAAAATCGGTCCAGTCGTTGCAGAGATTAGCGGAGTACAAATAGACAGACAGAAAGACAAAAATTCCAAAAATATTGTTTTGGTATTTTATGCAACTTCTTAATATACATAATATTATGCGTCTAGTAAAAAGCGGTTATGTTAATATTACATATACACACTCCAATTTTATATATTTTTATCTTAGATCATTTAGTAATGGATAAACGACGCAGACAATTCTTCTAACAAAAAATTCTGCCAATTTTGGTGCGGGGAACGGTAACTACTACATTCGAACAAAGCACACATTTACAAAAATAATTTTCGTCATTACAAACTCACCTTATATGCAATTGATACACTACCTTACTTTTTTGCACTACTACTTAAACACTAATACAAGGAAAGGGTAAATTTGAGACTTTCTTTAGGGATATACTAGATTATACTCTATTGCTCAGGAAATAAAGACGAAAATTCCGCCTTCGAGCTATAATTCGAACTTCATAATTTGAATATGAATCTTATTAGTATTCAATTGGTATACTATAAATTTGACAAAATGTCTTATAGTCGAATTTTTATCATTTGAGTATTGATCATATTACAGAAGTATAAGGTACAAAATAGATTGAAATCGAAAGAAATCGGTGACTGACAGGTGACTCGATTATGCACAGATTAAATACTATTATTGTTTCAAACTCGATGTAAATCGATACTACATCGATATTTTTGAAATTTCATTAAAATTGTAATATCACGTTAATAAAATTAAAAAATGCGAAAAAATGAAAGTTAACTTCATCTTTTTACAGATTTGAAGTGTGTGTGATCTTTCTTTACACGAGTTAATCGTACAAAATGGTATTTTTAACGGAGCGCTCACGGACATCCTTTCGATGCTTCACCGAGTCAGTAAATGGGCTTAAATCGATTACGCGAACAGTTTTTATAAACGCTTCAGATTATATGATCTCATACCTCGGCAGAGAGGAATGCTTACGTGAGGCTTATCCTGAACTAAATGATCTAAAATTTTTATAGATACATTAGCGTAATACCGTTTGATATAAATTCGATAAAGACAAGTAGAGTTACAAATAAACAACTTCATTAAAAACCTATCAAAACGATGTCTATGGCTAACAATATACATATTGTTATTTTCATACAAAATATGTAAATTGGCGCGTGCGCTATCGCCAACTCTGCGACGAGATTTAAAAGCGGTCCTATAATCGCTTCTCTGCACTCGTTCCTACACAAAATGGCTACGAGTCTTTACGACTGCGTCTTAATACGACATTGTTGTTACTGAAAGTACCTATGTGAAGCTTATTTTTAGGATTCCGTATAGAATAGAATAACTTCTATAGTGCACCAAAAAATACAAAAGCGATAAATACAAAATAAAAATTCGAAACTAAATTAAACACAAAAGTCTTATCGCCAAGTCAACGAAATGTTGTGCCAAGGTGCTCTAAACCTAAATATAAAATCTTACACGATATTGGAATAATAAAATGAAAATGAAATAAAGTTTAAAAATATATATTATATTAAAATAAAATTGTAAACGTAAAAGTTTGGTATTATATCCTGTATATGTATGTATATATTTTTGAAGATTTCTACTCCTCTGTTTCCGTAATCCATACCTACCCAAAGGTTAAAAACTGAGAATTATTACTAAGACTCGTGATTTGTATAACCGCGACAGCTAGAAAGTAGACATTTTGAAAGATTGTTTTGCAGCTATAGCAAGAAATACCGAAAACAGAATAAATTAAACATTAAACAGGGGCTCCCATGCAACAAACGACAAAAAATTTTTTTGGTCGTTTTTGCAGATATAATGGTACGGAACCTGATAAGTGCGTTTCCGACTCGCACTTAGTCAGTTTTTATTTATCGAAGTTCAAAGATACGGCACAATAACTACGTTGAGAAAAATATTTTCGTAAGCCATTTTACACGGTAATCTTAATTGTGTTAGTAGTTTTATGACTTGTTTTTATAGTTATTATTTAAATAAGACGTTTTATTGGTATCGTTAAGTTTATTACAAAATTAAACTATACATATGTAAGTATTTTTTGGATATATACGGGAAATATATTGTTTTTTGGCTTAACTTCATATAAAAATATGCATATAAATATAAATAACTAACTATAAAAATAACTAATAAGGACTCTACTTTATTTGTTTTTGGTGTAAATTTGAATATAAAATATACTAGTTTATTTTATGAGTAGGTGATAGTCTGTACATCACTACATAGTATAAAACAAATTCATATTTAAAATGAAAAACGCATGTATACAAGTTTCACCAAGTGCCAACGATGAATAATATAGAGTATAAAACAAAATTACTTTCTCTGTCCCTATATCCTTACCTACCAACACTTAAATTTTTAAAACTATGCAACGGATTTTGATGCGGTGTTCTTAAATAGATAGAGTGATTCAAGAGGAAGATTTTTTTATGTATATAACCTATTATATTTATGTATGTATCTTGAAGGGGGAAAACATTTTAAGAAATGTTGCCTTACCTGAGGATTAAAACCGGAACCCCACGCGGCTAACGGGCTTACACCACAGAGGCGATACTGATATATTGATATTACTTCATTTTAATTGTTTATTAAAATAAATTATTTATGTGTTCTAGTATATCTACTGGACTTACGAGTCGTGGATATACTAGCACACCTCTGCCTACCTCTTCGGGGATAA
>DVZL01001583.1:0-17270 GCA_018236625.1 Lasaia peninsularis
CAGACGGATTTCCTGATGGTAAGAAATACACGTCGCCTATAGACACCAAAGGTGGAAATGGTGCGTTGCCAATCTGAAGATGGGATGGTAAGCTTCTTGCGTGAGTAAGTTTACCGGCTACCCTGCCCTCCAAACCAGAACACGACAATGGCGAGCACTGATGCTATTGTGGCAGGAATAGGTAAGGCGGTGGTAACAAACCGGGCCAATCATTGCAAGATTCTACTACCTTGACCTTGAATTGACCCTGTGCTCGCCTCTTACGAGCTGCCTGAGTGGAAGGCAGTTGGCCTATCCTACGATAGAACCCGGACCAACACGAGGAATAAGTAGGTTAGTTGCAATTAAGTGTTTCATTTTTTAACATTTAAATTCACTTCGTTTCAATAAATTTTTTTCCATTTTATTTTAATTCAAAATAAGTATACCTACATATTATATATTTTTTGAATGTCAAAACTTAAGATCTAGTTACCAATGTTCAAAAAACAGTATAAGATTACAGATATAAATGTCACATGTAAATGCTGCAATATCAAACGTACAAGTTTAAGTCAACAATTAAAATATTACAAGGATAGGACCTTGTAATATTTAACAATATAAACATTCAATCAATACGAATAACATTTAACAAAAAAATACAATAATAAAATATAATGTAAGTAATTAAAATCATAACACACGTATCCCGAAATGGTAGGCAGAGGAGCATATTTATGTACCCACCACTAGTTGACGATATTGAGAGATGGCCATCTCGTGTATTTATTAAACTACACTTTATTTATTTAGATAAACCGAAAAAAACTCATAAAACAAATTGTAATACCGGAAGTCGAACCCGGGACCTCGTGTGTGAAAAACGGACTATAAAATAGCGGTAAGTTGCTAATATTATCCAAACAAACCAGACCGTAACTAAAACAACTAATATTTCCTGAGGAAAACCTTCGATGAAAAATATCTAGTGAACTGGGTTAACGGAGAATATCCGTGCGTCCACCCGGATAAAACGCTCACTCACAAAATTTCCTTGTTTTTTTACCAGACCAACGAAACGGTCAAAGTAAATCGGATTTCCGGATATAGTCCGGATAAAAGCAAATAGACAATAATAATAAAAGAAACCTCACTATAACTGCGGATCATCGTGTGGCTATTGTGTTACTTTGGCGTGGAGACTAGACAACCCCATCTCTAGAGGAATAAGCATTTTTGTTATAAAATAGCCAATAAGCAAATAAATAATAAACCATCGCATGTGTGGTGTATCGGTGCGGCTGTTAAGTGTGTTAGCCGCGTAAGGTACCGGGTTCAATTTCCACGTTGGGAAACTTTCCTAAATGTTTTTCAGATTATTCTGAGTGAGCATTACATTGCCCAGGATTGGAGTGCAACCGAAGTGGTGATAAGCTTGCCACTTATCACATCATGGGCCCTAGTACGTTGGCTAATCGTGGGTGTTCTAGTATATCTACTGAACTTACGAATCGTAGATATACTACCATACCTTTGTTTACCCCTTCGGGGATTATAGGCGTGACAGTACTTTTTGAATAAGCAAACGTTAAGAAATAAAATGTTACCAGTGGTTAGCTATGTTATATCCATGGTTTTAGAAATCTACTGAAATACGAAAATGGCGAGCACTGAAGATATATCCAGATATAGGTAAGGTGGTATTATAAACGCGGGTATACTGCTGCAAAGTAGTTTGGTAATTAGTTTTAATGTACGAGTGGATGTATCCAGTAACTAAAAGTAAAACGAGTGGATGTAACAGTTATTACTAGACTTCTACTACATGGCGATGAGGTTATCACATACCAACACCAGATATTTTATACCAACCAGAAATTGTGAAAAAAAAATCAAGTGCAAGTCAGATGCACGCACGATATATTCCGTACCATCTTTATCTACAGTCATGGTAAAAAAATAACGTTTAGTTTATTATATTATAGTAATTAGTATAACAATAGCGGCAACAGAAATACATCATCTGTGAAAATTACCACTATTTACTCGTAGTTATGATGGTTGTCGAGATACAGCATTGTGACACAAATAGATAGTCTCTTAGTAATTCTGTTTTTAAACGTTGTGTACGGAACCCTAAACAAGAAATATATACGATAAGCTTTTCGCTACTCGAGCAAGCTTGCTAGTATTCAGTAACATATGTTTGTTTAGAAACCATATTTTATCCAATAATGTTCTGGAACTTTTCCTAAACTTGTAGACAATGTTTAACTTCAAGTTGTTAGTAAAACTTTAACAATGGCGATGTAATGATTAGAAAGGTGAATTTAATTAAATATAAAATTAAGAAGATAAATCTTTAAATGTTTGAAATAATAAAAAAGAAAAAAACAGAGGTACATATGCACCCACGATGAGTCGATGATATAGGCTAAAAATCTCGGATTTCCTCACGATGTTTTATGTAATGAACTTAAGTTAGAAAAACTCTTTGGAACATGGCGGGTTTCAAACCTGGCTACCAAAATGCAAGTCTGAAGTGCGTACCGCTAGGCCACCGAGGTTATATATTTTAATAATTGCTTATGAATTACGAACTTAAACCATAAACTTAATATAATTTTACTGTTACTGGTGGAGTGCTGTGAAACGACTCGCCCGGGTAGATAACCTATATTTGCCGCCATAATGACAATGTTGTGTTCCAGTCCAGATGATACGGTAGCCGGTAGACTTGCACAACAGTCCTAACACCCCGGCCACAGGACAGCGACGCACCTACAACAACTATGGGGTCTATAGGCCACGGTTGTCTCTTACCATCAGGAGACCCATGTACTTTTTCGCTGTCTTATCATATATAAAGAATTGTGGTATATTTGGTATTGTCCCATTTTATACGTTTGCTTCTTATGAGCTGCCTTACAGGAAAATAAATGATCTATTCTACACAGAGAATACGGAATAAAAATCAAATTTCTGTAGAGAAAAGTATGTATACTATAATGTTTTGTGTTAAGATTGAATCCCTGCATTTTACCCGTTGGATTATTAACCAATCAAATCTCTCAGAATTAGAACTTCACGTTCACAGTGATGAATATCAGTCATTGTTTCAAATGAAACGGTTATGTCCTAATAATAATACACCTTTATGCTGAAACTACATTCTTAACGCGAACGCACTAAAGTGAATATTTAAAAAAAAGGTGATGTAAAATGCGTATGTGATGAGGTATCCGGGAAGACCTAGGTTGACTTAGACCAAATAGCTCGAGTATTATCCGAGGGTGGTGTCAAGAGTCTCCGCAACATGCGTATATGTATGAAGAGAATGATGAATGTGGAGTAAGCTAGGCAGTTATGTAGGGATTGCCATATTTGGCACTGGATATTCTCTGTTTACCCCACAAGGGACCTGGCGTAAAGATATGTATACATAAAAACGAGAATAAAGTACTTAGTACACAACAAAGTGTCTATTTAATTACCATATCTTACAAAACATTGTTCTCAAACTTTTCCCAAATTGAGAATGTTCACCCTCGAGTCGTTGGTAAAACTTTAACAATGGCGATGTAAGGCATAGAAACGTAAATTTAATTAAAAATGCTCGATCACCATCCGATGTTAAATGGTTAAATAATTTGTTGTTTAAAGTTAAAACAATACCAAATTTATATAAAAACTTAAAATTTATGGTCAAAAATTCACAATGTTTGTAGATATACAAAAACATCAAGATTTGAGAATTTTGTACATATACATATACAAAATCGCCTCTGTGGTGTAACGGTATGGCTGTCGCCTAACGCCAGGTCAGACTGTTAGCCACGCGGGGTCCCGGGTTAAATTCCCAGGTTGGACAACTTTTCTTAAATGTTTTTCAGATTATTCTCAGTAAGAGATTAGTACCTTGGATAATCGTGGGTGTAGCTCTAGTGTATACAAATATATCTAAACGAGCAGGTCTCTTGTGGGGTAACCAGAGAGTATCACTGTTTATCTTCATATATAACACCACCTCAGAATAATATGTAAAGTACTTTTACGCCTATCATCCTCGAAGGGGTTGGTAAGGTGTGCTAGTTATCTAAAACTCGTAAGACCAATCGATAGTAAAACACCCACGATTAGCCAATGTACTAGCCCATGATGTGATAGGTGGTTAGCATATCGCCACTTCGTGCTAATTCCAATCCCGGGCAATGTAATGCTTACTCAGAATAATCTGAAAAATATTTGAGAAAAGTTGCCCGACCTGGGATTTGAACCTTGTACCCAACGCTGCTAGCGGTTTTATCAGGCGACTGACGTGCCGTTACACCACAGAGGCGATTTGTTCAATATATATATCTATGGATTGGGTCGCGAGCTATTTTGTAGTAGAACGTCGACTTAAGTCTCCTCTAATACCTACAACCACCCACTTTTGATTGTATATCTGTTTGGTCAATCTTTCATCTTTCATTCTATAAATGCTCAAAAATCAAATTATGTCTTTACCAGCTTTACGACCGCGACTTCGCCCATTATAGGTGGTTAAAATTATAGGTGATTAAAAAATAGCTAATTTCTAAGTTCTGATACAAGCCATTTAATTATTATCATCACCCTAGCGTTTATTTCAACGGTTTCTATATTAATAAGCTAAATTACGGTAAGATTTTATGAAGATCCATTTAGTAGTTTTTGATTGAAAGAATAACAAACACACGCACATACACACAAAAACATTCAGGAAGCTATATTATTAAATTACTCTTGCTGGCGATAGGGTCGTCCCATCTTAATGCCGATATGAAGTTTACAGTTTAATCTAAATGATAATAACTGTAACTGAAGTATTTAATCTAACTTTACCCATCCATTTTCTATATCAAGTTAATGTCTCTTTTAACATATAATCTAGACACGAGTGAATCGAACGAATGAATGGCTTAGAATGAATGAACGTCATTCCCATTGACCTGAAATGCTTAAGAGATGTTTTATGCAGTATTCTATTCGTATTATGTAATCGTAAAATTCCATAAATTTAATGGAATCCAGACAAATATTGGTGTGAGTTTTGGAATAGCTTAAGAATACTGAATCTTTTTGGAATTTTTCTTCTTTTTCGTCTGTCTGTAATCATATCACGGGAAAATTTTAAGCACGTAATCAAAGACTGAGCTTTATTCGATAAGTAACTTGAAGTAGATCCTTGTTTATATAATTAACTTTGCGATGTGATTAATAAGCGTCCTGTTACACTACGTCCCTTGTCTGCACGCCTTGCTGCAATAGCATGGTAGCGTACCGCGTTTCAAAGATCCAGGGCATCATAGACACGTTTTCTAAAATCTTACGAAAATAAGCAACATGTATATGTAATAACATATAGTCAATTATACATAAAATTTATCACATGATCAAAGATCATAATTAAATAAAAGTATTTTTAAATGAAACTCCTAAAACGGCGTAACATCTTTTCCGGTGACCCAAAAAGCTTAAGAGTTTTCTCTCTAGCTCTTTTAATTAGGTACAGTTCTCGTCCAGCACAAGACCATTCCTCTTTATTAAATCCAAACACAAAGTTTTCTAATCACAATTAAAGTTTAGAAAAGTTTAAACTCTCTGGGTTTAACGGACGTGCCCGACAGTCTTTTGTTGAAGGACACATTATTTCGTTTCATTGTTTGGATTGTAAAATGAAGTCTTTGAATTTGAGCCAATTTGGAAAACTTGTTTAAGAACATCCTGTATGTACTTTGGGATTTTTTCCACGTAGGCTTTGAAACATACAGATAAATTTAAGGTATTAACTATTAGAGAAATCTAAGACTCTTGGTATAAATTTGATTCATTTTTTCTAATTTTGCTGCCTATGAGTAGGTATATTCCCGGAACAATATAACCTATCCAATTTTTAGGCTAGAATGAATAGGCTGTTTCTAGGTAGACATGTTCCATCTTCGGCCGAATCTGCAAACTTGCTGTAAATATTTAGTCGAAGGCCCCATTATTTCGTTTCATTGTTTTGTTTGTGAAACGAAATCATTGAATTGGTGCCAATTGGGAAAAAATATTATAGACAACCTGTATATGGATAAAACTTTTAGCCTAAACATAGAGTTAATTTAGAGTCTAGAGCTAAGATACGAGTTTCGCAGTCCTTTTTTAAAGTATATGATAAAAATAAAACCGGCCCAGTGCGAGTTGGACACACACTCGAAAGGTTCCGTACCACCTATAAAAACGGCAAAAAATATCACAGTTCGTGAGATGCAGCCTGGTGAAATACAGACATACGGACACTGGAGTGTTAGAAATAGGGTTCAATTTCAACCCGTTGGGTACGGAATTCTAAAAAAGATTTGGAGTAAGTTATTATCCAAATATCTCTTCAGATTCTTGCAAGAGAGTTAAATAACCAGTACGTTTTCCATATATAATTTTATAAACTTGGCTTGGATACTCTCTGCCTACCTCAGAAGAGATCTGGCGTGAAAATATGTATGTATGTATGTATGTAAATTAATTAATAACTCTGGACTCATTACACAAATAATTGATCTAACCCTAATGTAACCCTTGTAGAAATACTTAAATTTTACCAGAATCAATTTAATTCACACCCGGACTCTGAAATGCAGATATCTGTGCTCAATACACAAATGTCTGCCTGATTAAGATTCAAACCATAGCCTTACGGTTGATGAGTGGACTTAGACGGGAGTGATAACCCCTCGACCAACGGTCGATAATACCGTTTTAGGCGTAAAATTTCGACGTAATATCTAGATGGAAGTGTTGAAGTGTTAATAATCTTCTGATTTCCGGCCTTTACTCGCAGCGCCTCTAGCGGAATTAGCATAAACCAATATCCGCTTTGCACTTTAAAACGATTTTCGATTAAATGGCATCTATTAATGACTGATTGAACGCAGCTTTGATATTTTTTTATCCATCTTAAAACTTTGGTACAACCTATTGTAGTCCACTGCTGGACGAAGGTCTTCCTCAATCTCCCATCTTCGTCTTCTATCCTCCTTAAGTCTTTGGTCTATCTGGCTAGAGGGCGTCTATCGCCATGTTTACCAAGCCGAGGTCCATGGTCATATTCAGGAACCCATCTACTCCATCGATCATAGGTTCCACGATAGATACGACCAGTCTACTGAAATATGGCCTTTGCCAGATTTTTTTATGGAATAAGACAGCGAACATGCACAAGAGTCTCCTGATGGTAAGAGACAACCGTGGCCTGGGGTGCATTATAATATGGTTCATAACTAACCTCTAATAATAGTTCCCTATAAAATGATTATGATATTTTAAATAAGAAGCACCCCACGCTTTTACTCTGAATTAAATTATTTTGTTAAGAACTTAAATTTGGTTTTCTCCCCCTGTAACATGAACTCTTCATAACTTAGATTTATTTTGTAGTTTTTAGTTATACAAGAAATAAAAGCGTGTTTTTTGGTTTTTTTTAACTATTATTTATTTAGTTATAGATTAACAGAATTTCCAACACACTAAATATGGATTCATATGTCGATATTTCAACTATCGCCTATGTTGTCGAACGAAGTCGGTGTCGAGCTTTGATTGTAAGTCAATTACGAAGGTTCGAGTCCCGGGTAGGGCAACATATTCAATGAGTTTTTTGTTATATGAGTTGCCTAAGATTAGATACGTGATGGATATGGTATCAGTAATGTATACTGATTTAAGAATGGGATATTTAAAACCTTTGACGCACCAGGTCCCGGGTTTGATTTTCGGCTTCAATTTGTCATAATATAAAATAAGTTTACCTGAGATCCCATCCTGTTGTGGGACCTATAATAATATTATTGTCGACCAATTTGGGTTCATAAGTACATACATCTGCCTACATCTTCGGGATATGACTACATAACAATACATTCAAAAGTAATTGTTAAAATGATTCAAATGTTAATCTATTACAAATAAAAAAACGTTTCTTCGAAATCAACAAAAAAATTATCTATGTATATTTATAACGGTTAGAAAGGTAATAAAAATGTACAGAAATATAAAACATGAGTACTCAAAACGAACCGGTAATCAAAATAAAACATTACTGAAATAAAAACAAACCGACAATTCTAAGAAACAGTTGATTGATTCCTTATTCGTTATAATCGACGTTTAAAGACGCGGATACACGTTCGTTTAATTTCATTACCCTTGATAAGCTATATGCGGTTATTTTTTAAAAATAAACTCCGTAATTTACTTAAGTTTGGATGAATTAATAATTTGGAAAGAACAATTTATTTTATAACAACTGATAATTGACGTTAGTAACTTGAGTCGCCTCTGTGGTCAAGCGTAGTCTGTCTGTCTGTAGTGTGTCTGACTTTGACTCACTAGGTCTAAGGTTCGATTCCCGGGTTTCTATTAATTATATGAATATTAATGATTATTATTTGAAAAACGTAACGTTACCTGTGATTGTGTCCAATATGGCGATCAACTTTCCACCTGTCAAAGGACCTATACAATCTAGGGGATTTGACAAGGGCACTATTTTTATCGACTCTATGGTGTAATGGTACGACTCTCGCCTGTTAAGACCATTAGCCGCATAGGTTCCCGGGTTCAATTGATTATATCGAATTCGAATACAAAAATCCGGGTTTCTGTAAGAACTCTTAAATAGGTACATATTTACTTAAATTAGAAAAACTTATTACTACATGGCAGGGTCAAACTTGGATCACCAGATTCAAATCCCAAAGCTCTAATCATTAGATTAAAAAGGCTCTAATATTAGCAGTAAAAAGCACAATAATAACAGTTTTACGCTACCTTGTAGGTACTAAGCTCATTTTTGTCTCCACTGTTTAGATTTCAATAAAAAAGAAGTTTATTTGAAGCTGCATATGTGTGTCTTATTTTTGATTTTTGCTTTCAGATTAGTTGCTTAAATAGACTGTGATTTATGGAAGGAAGAAGTGCTATTTCCGTCGGACGAGTTCGAAGAGATTTATACGAATTTGTAACAGGACCCGCGACAGGAGTCGGAGGAAATTTTAATTGGATTATATACTTGTGTACACTATTGTTAATTTGGTCAGACCACTTAATCTACACTCATATAATAAAGATGAGTTTGTTTATATGTATGCGCTATCTCAAGTACAACTAGTTTGAATTTTGATTTATTGAATAGTTCATTTATCGAGGAATGTTTTTTTAAGGAATAAAGAAGCGAACAAGCCTATCTTGTTGGTAAGAGACAACTGTGGTCTATAGACAACATAGATGTTGTAGGTGCGCCGCTGTCTTGTGGCCGGGGTGTTAGGCCTGGTGTACAAGTCTACCGGTTACCTCACCCTCCGGACCGGAACACGACATCGTCATTATGGCGGTAGGAATAGGTAGGCGTTGGATCCCTACCCGGGTGAGATGCTGCACAGCACACTGTTGTCTTGTTGGCAATGAACTTGATAAGCTATGCTCGCTTCTTAAGAGCTACCTGGTAGAAAGGCAGATGATCTATTCTACACAGAGGACCCCGACCAACATGGAAAAAAAAGTATATCGTAAACACTATTGCATTTTAACCATTATACGAACATATAAAAGTCTGTTAGTGCAAATATAGACCAGCACGTACCTCTACAGTAGATTTAACAATTAAAACAATTAGTTCGCTTGAAGGCTTACACACTGAACCCATTTCTTTTCTCTTAGTTTTCGCTCCCTTGCACTTCTTCCGGTTCACAAGAAAAAGATTTACGTTAGCTACGTCTGGCCCTCGTTGTAGATATTCTGTTAGGCGAGGTAAAGTACTTTCATGCCGATTGTAACAATATTTTACAAATGTTTATTTCATTGTGTAAAAAGTTATTTAGTGAATAATAAATTATATCTTTAGTATAGCTGTACTATAGGTAAATATATTAAAATAATATAATATATACAATAAAAAATAATCAACGAAATATTTGTACGCACATAACTTTCAAATAACTGCACCAATTAAGGTAAACCTTTCTTATTAGTTCGTTGTTTTTAGGGAGTTTGTGATAAAACAATGTTAAGATAATAATAATAAAGTTGTAAAATTATCAGAATAAATTAAAAAATATGTATTATATATACTGAGGATATATAAGATTAGGTAATTTGTTTTATTTCTGAACTAAAAAACATAACCCCGTATGTAATGGGTGGGTACAAAAATATGATGATTATATAAACCAATTTTATAGCTAATTGGCTTATAAAATTATCATATTTGCAATTTTAAATTTCAAAATCTAAATTATTTATTTACAAATTAATTTATGTAAAACAAACTCAGAGAATTGTTTATAAACTTTAAAGAGTAGATTGAGTGTTGTCAGACTTAAATAATTAAATAAATTGTAACATAATATACAAACATGTATCGTAAATAATTAAAAATTTCGTACGTAAATCTAAAATTTGCTTTTTTGCACAGTAATACGATTCAAAGACAAAAGATACAACAGATCATAAATTTTGAAAGCCATATAAAGCTTTCGGCACTCCCTGACATCCACAGAATCCGGCTCACGACGTAAATCACAAAGTTTAGAAAAAAAAAATGAAAAAATGAAGAGCTCACGTGAAAGTTCAAAAATATCAGCCGTGAATATAATTATGAACGCGAACACCCGCTGGTTTCCGGCCTTATGGATACCCTACTATTGTTACTGCTTGGAAATCTCGATTCACTCGTAGTAGGTAATTTCTATGTAGTTTTGAAATTCTGTAAATGCTAGTACAGTATTCTGCTGTCTAATTCTCCATGTATAAACTGGTTTTTTTTATCAAATTAGAGTACTAAAAGAATATTATTTTAAAATTTGTTTTAAATTGCCTTCAAAAGGGAGGATGTTCTCAATTCCGTAAATATCGTTTGATTTTTGATAGTTTTTATCATCGTATTATCGTTAGATCATACTTGTACTTCAAAAATGGTCTTACATAATTTTTGTGTCAATATTAAAAAAAAAACAAAAAAAAAATATTTACATGTTAACGTATTTAAAAATGCAGTTTCAGTGCATTAAATAAATATTTTGAATTGTCAAAAATTACAGATTTTTGTTGAAAAATGAGCACTCTCTAAATCATTAACTGCGAATTTCAAGTTAGTTACTTAAAAGACAGTAATTTTAAGTAATACATACAAAATACATAACTTACCTAATGTCATCGCCTAATCGTGGGTGTATGTATTGCCTACTACTTCGGGGTAATTTGGGGTAACATAAAAAATACAACTATATTATTATTTGATAGCATGGAGGTAAAAAAATACTTAGAGATTTTAATTATCAGTAGGACCAGGCGTCCTTTTGCGGATATTTGTTACATATTTAAATAAAAATAATAAAAAGTTTTGCAAAATAATCCTTTTTTTGTCAATATTTTCAAATATGTTTGCTATTTTCCTGTTTTAAAAATTTGAATTGAAAAATATATAGATCAATAGTAGGAGATCTAGAGATCTTTTAAGTAGTTATAAATAAAAGATCACTCCAAAGTCCTACCTGCCGAGCGACTTTGAATTGCAAAACAGCAGTAGTATGAAATAACCGCGGATATATAAACTAAGTTAATTCAGTAAGTTAATATAATAGAATTTGGAGTAAAATATGTTTCATGTATAAGTTATTACGGTTTTAAAATTCATTATTCAAGCTGAATTTGTATACGTTTTAAAATGAAATTAATTTTTCAACTTCTATCTATACATAAATGAATTTTAATAAACTTAAATATTATTTATTGTTTACGTATATGTATACTACTTATGGAAGGAGTTATTCATGATTTTGATGTGAGATAATAATCATCAAAGTTTGCCGCAATGTAGAAAAAAAACTTGTCCATTGACCCTTGGTCCGAGAAATCTTCTATCTCTGTCATTCGTGTACAAAAAATATATCTGCATGCGAAAATTACACGTGAAGTTCAGAATTTTTTTTTATATATGCAGCACAAAATACATGTATTAATTTTTATACAATGAAATGTATTATAACCTGTTATTTTTTATACATCGATATAGAAATATGTACTTATACCCACGGTTATACTATTAGATACGTTTATCATAAAATGTATTATTTGTTAGAAAATTATTTTCCACCCCGCTTTCGCACGGGTATACTATACATGTTTTATACATAAAAACCTTCCTTTTGAATCACTCTTTTTTTTAAAAAAAAAACCAAATCAGAATCCGTTGCGTAGTTTTAAATATTTAAGCATATGTAGGGACAGAGAAAGTGACTTTGTTTTATATTATTTAGTAATGTCGCTCGGTATAAAAAGCGCGTGTAGTCGGTAGGTGCGGTGCTAGGTTCTGATGTAATGTTCTCATTTTAGTTTAATTTCTAACTAGGGAATTGTAGTTATAAAAATCAATTGATCATCTTGTTGTGTGCATTGGTTGAATTAAAATTCTGTTTTTTTTTTAACTTAGTAATAATTTACGACTATTAACTGGCTGTGATGAATCCTTTTAAAAGCTTTTATTTAATTTGCATTGTATGTAAGTATGTATGTTCGGGTGGAATCTTAGAATTCAATTTTGAAGTAGGTATCTTCATCCGATTAAGCTGAAATTTTGTATACACGTTTAGTTTGGAAGACAATGCACGATTTTATGACATCATTCTAAATCCAATATGGCGGAACAACCAAGATGACGGAATAGTTGTTTTTAAAGCTTTTTCTAAAAAGCGTTTATGCTTTTTAACTTATTTAAATGTATTTTTTATTTTTTATATATATTTTTTAAATTTTAAAACAGACGATTGTCATTTGGCTATTTAAATTCCTTCAACCGTATTTATTAAGTAATTTTAGAGGATGTCAGATACAGCCAACATATAAATGCAATTTAGAAATTATACTTTAAAAATTTAGGAAGTAATAACTTGAAATTCATGAAATAGTATAAGGTTAATATATCATTGAATCGCCTAAAGGTTTCTTTACCTAAACGAAGCACGAACAGTTATAATAATCCATAATTAAAATGGTAATTATAATCAATTGGAAGCAGGTTTAAATTAATCTATTATGTAGGCGCTGGCATCGCTATCATAAATTTTTAACGCCTGCAAGTTAACCTTACGAAACAGCTTTAAATTTTGGTCCAAATATCGAACTCGTATTTGATGACGAGTGCCGGTTACGAAAACATTTAATATATCGTGTTACCCATATAGCTTACTCGTTAACATATTCAGAATTTATATTCATCCCATTAACGACTTCTGTTTGATTTTTATCTTTAAATTTTAATTAAATGTAATCGCCAATTGCAGCTGTACTATTAGTGAACTGAGTTAATATTGCTTTCATGGTTAATAGGGTTATTTTAAAGTATTAATAAAAGTATATACTTAGGTATTTGATTTCTCTGACTTGTTATATTGCTAACTAGCTGTTTCCGCGTCTTTGTCCGCTTTTTTATTTAATTAATTAAGATCATGCATTTCTAAAACGAAATTCTAAAATAAAAGTAGCCTAAGCCGTTCTTTGTTACACCAGCTGTCTGTCAGTAAATATAAAGTCAAAATAGGTCCAGCCGTTTGAAGGTTAACGGGTACAAACAGACAGACAGACAAAATTTTTAAAAAATGTTGTTTTGGTCAATATACATATGCACTTAGTAAAAAGTTTTGTAAAGTCGGCTAATCATGGGTGCATAATCTCAGCCTACTACTTCGGGGATGAAGAGTAAGAGACGAGGACTTCTACTCAATTTTACATACGAGTATTCTACTTTTTCCTTTAAACCCACTGTTTCTATGATCTTACTATTAATGTATTATAATTAATTATTTGAATGAAATGTTGTTTCAGAATAATGTTTGTAGAAAAACTCAACCCACTTAATAGCCTAATTGCTAAGTCATTAAAAGAAGCTTCAATTTACAAAATAGAATAAAAGTTTTTCCAAGTTTTGTATTCAGGCAATTTTAAACCATTTGCTAAAAGCTTTGCAAGTTTCCTTAAGCATGAAAAAACATCTCGGACTCAAAGGACGTTAAAAGCAATAGACTTTAGGTTCCTTGAGACTAAAGTTAAATATCCATTTAAATCTTCGACGCTGGGAGGAAGTCCCCTGAGAGTAAAGCGCTGCAGCGATGTCTAAAACGTTAAAGATTTGAACGCATTATATTTCGCTACATGTTTCACAACTAGAAAACGAACAAATATTATATTAAAATTATATTTCGATTGGATTAATGATATATAATTCAATAAATCACCAAAAATATATTATATTAATATATAAATAGAAACAGACGAATACTTGATGATAGAAAATATGCTTTGCTTTCAGAGAAACATGGTGTAAATTGCGTATTGCCGAATTGAAGCCGTGAAGGTATAGCGTATGTAAATCTATCGGCAGTCCTACCATAATTCTACTCTCTTAACTGGAACACAACAAATGCGAGCACTAACATTAATGAGGCAGAAATAAATAAGGCGAAATGATCAATTCGAATAAGTCGTTGAAATTTATAATTAGACAGCTTTTTGATAAATGTTCGTTCCCATACAATATCTAGATTGATTGTCATTATGACTATACCTAATTAAGATGGTAAGAGAATTTGGGATCATTTGGATTTTGGGTTATTTACATCTGTAATATATGAAATACATAGACCGTACTGAGAAACTTTGCGACCTAATTACAGACGTTTATTGTATTATTATTATTGTAATTAATTATAAATAAAAAATTGAAATTAGTTGCTCCATTCTTCATTCATTATTACAATGTAACATTTCTTTATTTATATTTTTTAAAGATAAAAGAAATGATAGACAAAATCATTGAGTTTTTTTACATTGAATTTTAATAATTAGATGCGTTTCAATTCAGTAGTATATTTCAAAATTACCATTTGTAATACTATACAAATGGTAATTTTGAAATATATTTGAAAGAATGTATATTTTTAGCTACACTATTATTATGATAAAATGTATGATATCAATATATTGGCGATTAATAATTAATGTTTTTGACTCCTTAATTTTTTGATATCTATTACACCTAATTAAGCTTAGATCAAGTTTCAAAACCAATATGTTTTTTATTAATTAAAATTTCAATATACAACACAAAAGTTTATGAACAATGGTGGTTCACATGGGCAGGTGGTATAAAGAAAGCGCATGAAGCGACAATAAGCGATACTTTCCTACCTAACAGTACATAGCTTCGTCGACGACGGCAGTAAATCAATACGAACCATCACCCCCCCTCCCACCCCACATTTCCACCCCTCGCCGCTTGAAGCCGCTGCTTTCCCGCCGAAAGCCACCACCCTTGAAAAGCTCGAGAGCTGAGCTCCTACTTCTGTTCGGCTTTTGTGGAGGTGTAGCTCGGGCAAGACGTCTTGGGATTTGTTTACAGTTTCGATTGACAGTTCACAATTGGGTTACGTTCAGTGCAAACTCATTACACATCTATTATTAAAAAAAGTATAATAATTATTTATTACTAAAAAATATAATAGTTATTTATTAATAAAAATATAAAAATTATTAATTACTAGAAAAATATGATAATTTTAAAAGAACTAAAGGAAATCATCGAGATTGTTCTTCACTCCATTGCGTTTAATCCTTTATTTGTCACCTGTCATGTTATGGGACCCAATATTATCGGTTAATCGTGGGTGCATATACCTCCGCCTACGAGAATATAGGCGTGACGATTTTTTATGGAGATTTAAAATAAGTTGCTATTTTTACAAGATTAAGTAAATGTTCAAATTCAAACTAATAATATTTACTTAATTCATTATACTTATATTTAATTTTAATAGATACATTTTTATTATTATTTTTATAAAATATATCAATTTGATTTATAAGAAAATAAAAGTAAGTTTTATTTATTTTTCTATAAATCATTTTAAAAATATATACACGTTACGTTTATATTACGAAATTCTCGTGTCATAGTGTTTTATATATACATAGTTTGTAGTAAATTCCTCCGAAACTGCTCGATCGATTCTCATGAAATTGTGTGCGTATATCGAATAGGTTCCCCTTAGGGGTATAAAAATTTATGTTGTTTAGTAGTATGTAGGCAGTACGAAATTCACTGGTACAAATTTTGATAGTATACAAGTGATCTAATTTTAATAAATAATAATTAAGCAATAACTTTTATGAAACTATAATTAATAAAAAGATTTTGAGAAACGCAATACCGATGGTTACTTTTGAAAAATTAAAAATATCTGTAGGCTACAGATACTTCTAATCTTTACATAGTTTACAGGGATTTAAGCCGTCTCGACAAAATTACCGAACAAAACGATCCATTACAATTTGCATGCAAATGTTGCCATATCTAAATTTTAAAAACTACTATTTTTATAAATACTTCCAAAAAAAATTAGTCTTCAAAATAGTAAACAAAGCTATTATAATCTTAGAAAATATCATCAAAGCGTATGAATATAAGTATATTTTTCTTCGAAGGTGCGACCGAACTAAAAAGCCTTAAGTTCGTGCAATCCAGCTATAATTATCCGTAATGTTTCTACTAAGCGACGGAATAAATCAAACATGCGACGCTATTGTTCGATTCGCGTTAGATTGATAATGTTCTCGGGTGTGAACGAGATAGTTATTCGTTTTAGGCTTAGGTTCGTTCGTAAATGTTATTAATGTATGCAAAAGTTTTCCCAAGCATGAGTTCAATTGAATAATTTTAATAATTAAGTTAAAAGTGGTAAAAATATGGATAACATGTTGATGTTGTAAATGGTTTTTGAATTTTCTGCCCTTTTTTGGTATAAATTTGCCTTGAAACGTACTATTTCCTAACAATTTCACGATATCACTGTAAACTCCTAAAAACAAATTAAAGTTTATCATAAAAATATGTGCTGCTATATTTAGTTTTGTTCTTCCTTGCATTATTAAAAAAGTGATAAAATAAATAAATACATAAGTAAAATATTTATTTACTTTGTAATTCATCTATTCCAAATTTAATATACACTGATTTTTTTTTTCGAAAATCCTATCCTGTTATTTTAAAATTCGTATATATTATTTGAAAATATATGTGCAATTTTGTAATGTCAGATGTTTCTTAATCTCTATAAAATGTATGTGCCTAAAAAATGTTTATTTAGTATATGATTCATCCAAATAATAATATTTATGAATATAAATATTATTATTTGGATGAATCATATACTAAATAAACATTTTTTAGGCCCGGC
>DVZL01001584.1:0-17265 GCA_018236625.1 Lasaia peninsularis
CTGCTCTCTCTCTCTCTCTCTCTCTCTCTTGCGCCTATAGAATAGATAAAAATAAATAACGTCACACACACCTCCCCGAAAGAGTAAGCAAAGATGCACCTACGATTAGCTGACGATTGGAATATAATAGAATAGAAAATATTTTGTTTTACATAAACCCTACAAGCGATTTTTGTGACGTATGTATTTCTAATATGTAATTCTAAAATTTACCACCGGATATGAACGCGGCCACTCATTGAGCAAATTTCTCAAGAAGTATATCGAAACAGTTGTCTCCGACGTGTAGTCACTAAAACAGTTTATTAATTACAGTTGCTATTGATGGTTCCGCACCCACAGGGTAAACACGGAAGCCTGAACCTTTTCCGTCGGTCTTTCTCTCTGTCATTAGGTTGTACTCAGGAACCGAGATAGGTGAATAGTGGAAATTTTCGTAGATTATGTATTTCATAGATGTCGCTATGCATATTTAGATGGCGATAACGGCAATGAGTAGTCACTCGTTGTATTCTCAGAATATTTCGTTCTATACACACATATATTATACATATCTTCAAGGCAGGTTCTTTGCGGGTTAGGCACCAGATTTTTTTTGTAGATATAATGATTCAAGAGGAAGGTTTAAAAAAAGCACCTTCACGCCTATCATCCCAAGAGGTGTACTGGTACGACTCGTAAGTCCAGTAGATATACTAGAACATACGATTAGCCAAGGCACTAAGGCCCTGATGAAATAGATGGCAAGCCTATCCTCACTTCGAGCACATTTCAATCCCGGGCATTTTAGAATAATCTTGCTTACTCAGAATAATCTGAAAAAAATTTTAAAAAAGATACCTGACCTGGGAATTGAACACGGAACTTACGCGGCTAACGGCTAACTGTCTGAAAACCGAACGAAGGAAGAAGAGAGGAAAGTTTATAATATGTATATTCTTAATGTGCATAATATACTCCCGCGAAGTCATGGCGAGTAGCTAGTATTCCTATTGGTATAGAAGTAATTTAAGTCATTAAAGTTCTGTTGCATCCATTATTATCAGTTTTTATCACGATATGGCGATGGACTTGCCAACTGTCATGGGACTTAATATTGTTGGCTAATCGTGGGTGCATATGTACCTCTGCCTGCCGTTTTGGATATGTGGGCGTGATGCTATTTATTTACTTTTAACATTTTTTGTTTTCAATTTTCAAGGGGTGGCTGCGCCTGGATTATACCTACAGTGAATTGGGATCCCGCGTCACTGTGACCCGCCAAATGTCCTTGAAATGGCGTCGTCCTCGCGTAGTCACCGATTATCGTTTTTGTTCTCTGTATTTCACACTCACTGAAGCTCACTCGATTACAGATTAATCTGAAAGAGTATTTTTATTTTATTTTCTTTCTATAATACTATCCCTACTGTTCTAGTTATTTCTGATAATATAAATTCGAAAATAAGACCGACTTTACATACCAATTAATATAAGTCTATCTATTATGAGAATAACAAAATGTATTTGTGTTGGTGTGCAATTAAGGTTTCATTAATTATTCATTCATGTCAGTTTGATATGATAACAAAACTCTTTTTAAATTGATACGAGTATATATTACGTGATTGACATAAATTGAGATAACTTTTTTATTTGTTAACCGATTTAAATGAAATAAACACTAAATGTTGAATGAAAGCCCTCTCAATGTATTTCTGAAAAATGGATCCAAATTGGACAAACAGGCCAAGTAAAAAAAAAATATTTTGGGTTCTCTTGCCCACCCATTATGTTTTTCCATGTGCAGACAACTGGATTGGATTGCATCAAGTACCTACAATAGTACAGTAAAGAAAAAAAAATGAAAATCTGTCATTATAAGTCGTAAAAGCTGTATCCGCATATGCAAACCTTGAAAATAAAACAGCCTTTTTCACTTTCAAGGGTTCGCTATGCTTAATTAGTACCCAGCCCCACACTGACGTAGCAAAGGACAAAAGTCCTTCAAATGCTGTCGCCTTTAAAGGACTTCCTGTTATCGCTTTTGTTTGTTCTGTGTTTCACACTCACTAAAGCTCTCACAATTACAGATTAAACAGATAGTTATTTAAGAGAATCACTACATAATTCCATTTCTTATCTTATTTTAGGGGTGACTATAGCTATGAAATTGAAATTAAATACACGTAAATTAAATAATTTAAATATGTAAACTGTTTAATACCTTAACCACAGCATTGCCGCACGTTACCATGTTGCAGCAAAGAGTGCAGGGAGAATTGAGGGTTATTTTATTTAATTTAATTAAATTTAAGCGCGGATTTATTTAAATTTTCCCGCAGAATTAAATTTATCAAAATATGGGGTTGAAATAATCCGGCCAAGTGCGAGTTGGACTCGCGTACCTAGGGTTCCGTACCAGGATCTTACTTTCAAAATTTTTATTTAATAATATATCTTGAAATAGAAATTTATGCATTTTACAATGCAAAACAACATGAGTCAAACAAGACATTTGGATTTGAAAGCACACTTTAATTCAATTCAAGAAAAGCTGTATAGATTTTATTAATTTTTGATTTGTTGACTTTATTTACTTTCCGAATAGCAGAATAGAATAAGCCCACGGCTGTCTTAAATACTTTTTTGCTTTTGAATTAAGAACATTTTTGAGGATAACGTAATCAAAGGGTAAAAAACGGAATTACTGTGATTTTGCTGTCCATCTGTCTGTTTGTCTGTCACCAGGCTATATCTCATGAACCGTGATACGTAGACAGTTGAAATTTTCACATATGATGCATTTCTGTTGCCACTATAAAAACTAATATTAAAATTAGATATACAGAGGTTACTCTTATACAACAAACGTGATTTTTTTGCCATTTTTATAAATGTATGGAACCCGTCGTGCGCGAGTCCAACTCGCGCTTAACGGTTTTTTTTGTACATATTATTTCAATGTCTGTTTGTGTTACTTCAAATTTTTACCTAATATTCAAAAATTGAATATAAATTCTGGTAAAATATAAAAATAGGCTAGAGCTCTGCAGCTCGTAACTGGTACAGCGCGATTAAACTCTTTTGTTAGGCATTCATCTAATATCTTTTATCTTGGTTTAACGTTGCAATTGAATAGCTGGAGGCTCTCCATTTTGTAGTGTAGATAGGTCGGAAACACACCCGGCGTCTCGGGGCTCGTCTTGTGAATAAAAGAACAATGCTCATCATTTTTACTTCTCATACAATGGAAAAGTTGAATTGTTTTGAATAAACGTTTTTTACAATTCATGCTTGGAAGATTTGAAATATACGAGATGAAATATTTTTATCATTCGAATTCAAAATGAGGATTTCTATACCAAAATTCATAAATATGAAAATCACAACTAGCTATCACATGAAAAAATACTTAAATAAATACTCGAATAAATAAATAACAGCAAAAATAAATAAATTTAACTAAATGCCTGATAAATAATTTATGTTTTGTCTCCTCAAATTACAAAGTTGTCTACGTAGCTTGTCAGCTACGATCGCTACGCCGTCGGATCGTAGCTAGTACTTGTAGTACTCTATGATCGTAGTAGCAAAGAATCATACCCGCGACGGTAAGGAGATGTCATAATGTGCGTATCCCGTTTATGTTCTCTTCAATAAATACAAAAAATAAAAAATAACTATTGATTACAAAATTAACATCATACACTAGAGCCCCTGTAGTTACTATTTGATAAAACCTGTATCACTGGGTACTCCGCTTAACTTCAAGATATTATTTTTAAATTTATTTTTACATTTTTTAAACATTTCAAATATAAAGTAACAAAAATTTTAGTTAGTAATTTTTATGTTATTCATTTGTTTTTGTATGGTTTACATGAAACTAGGTATGTGTGGGTGTAAGAGTGCGTGTGTGCGTGTGTCTATGTACCTACGTGTGTGGGTGTATGTATTAATAATAATAAACACATAGATCTAATAGCTATCTTAAATAAGTTAGAGAGCACATGTGAAATAGGACTTTTTATGTTGCAATAAGGATATTTTCGTTTGCTACATATCGTAGTTTTTTAAACTTTCATATTAGCTTTCTCATCCAATCTGCATTACTTTCAACATGTTTTTTCTATGTCTGAGTATTTGTTACTCCGTGGTATTTTACATTAATGGTAATGCTAACTTTGTTATGAGTAAGTACATTTATATTGAAGTGATGCTTATCAGGTTGCAGGTATTTATGTTTAAGATCAACAAATTTGAACTTAACCAGTTTTAAACTAAAGGAAGTCTTGCTTCAGCTACAAGTTTCATCCTTTTCCATACCTTGACGTTAAAAATTAAGACAGTGTCATCGTTGTAAGTGAAAAATTTACAGTTTTTGAAGGTAAAGTTACGTAGGTCGTTTATATAAATAAGAAATAAGGTAAGGCCGAAGACACTACCTTAAGGGACCTCGTAACATACGGTAACAGTGTTACTAAAGTGCTCTTCAAGTTTAATTTTTTGTTGGCGGTTTGTAAGATAATCTGTAAGAAGCTTATGGGAAAGACCTCTAATACCGCATTTATAGAGCTTATCGAGTAGAATAGGTATAGATATGGTATCAAACGCCTTTGCAAAAAAAAATAGGTATCAGTAATGTAAAACAAATATATGTATGCGTAGTTGGACGTTAAGAGTGTAAGTCTGGCACAGCAAATAAGCGCAAGTAAAATTGGAATGTCGTACGGACGTGACTGGAATTGTATTGGCACATTTCCCAAACTCCCTTACGTGCTTAACTTTAATAGTTCTCTTCATGTACACTTAGCTTCCCGTTTTGGTATTTATGAAATACGGAAACGGAAGGAAAGGCAGTTGCGTTGTTTATGTATATACTATCTATCCCTGGGAACTTCGTACCACCGTGCCCGGCCCGTCACGTTTTGTAGATTTTTTGGATATTATTTTTTGGAACATCTTTTTTCAAACTTCCTTTTTAGTAATCAATATTTAATGCGTTTTTATAACTTAAGTACCTACATTTTTTGAGTGCTCTCACAAGACCTAATTCTAATCATGGGTGCGTATGTACCTCTGTCTACCATTTCTAAGATGATAACGGTAACACTAAAATAAAAGAAATGTTACAAAAAACTTTGAAAAAACATTGTACTGGTTTGTCCACAAACTTGCCTTCCATAGTTACTTAACCAAGTATCAGCGCTTACACCGCTCGATCATACAGATAAGGAACCAGTTTTTAATAGCTATATTGCGATATTGGTTATTATCTTATTGCGGAAAGATAAATCCAAAAACACAATTTTCATAAAAATTTGTCCAGCCGCTCTTGAGTTACATAGAGAGTTTAGTGTTTTTTTATGAATGTTTATATTATATAATTCCCCCGTGTTATTCCGAGACTAACTGCCTTTCTACCAGGCAGCTGGTAAGAGGCGAGCATAGGTTAACTGGGTCACTACCAACATGACCACTGGTGGTAGAGTGTCGTGCAGCAATTCACCGGGGTAGGGATCCACCGCCTTACATATTCCTGCCGCCATTATGATATTGTCGTGTTCCGATCTGGAGGGTAGGGTAACCGGTAGACTTGCACATAAGGTCTAACTGCCCGACCACAGGGCAGCGGCGCACCTACAACATCTATGGTTTCTATAGCCCACGGTTATCTCTTAACATCCGGCGAAAAAAAAGATGTTTTTATGGTATCGAAACCTCGGTGGTTGAGGGTTATCGTACACTTCCATCCGCGAAGCTCGGGTTCGATTTGTGTGATGAACACCCTTATGGATGAGTAACCAAAGTAAGCACAAGCCTCTCATAATAATCGCTTCTGTAGTCGAAAGTAGTCGGTGTCCAACTTTGATCCTGGAATACTCGTGTTGGACTCCCGTTCTAAGAGTTTATTCTAGAGGCAACTTGTTTTAATAGTTTATCTTATCTGAAGAATGCAACGTTGCCTGAAATGCATGTCGTATCATAGAACCTAATATTTTACCGATGGCTAATCGAGGGTAAAGAAGTATGTACTTCTGCCTACCCCTTCGAGGCTATGGACGTAATGATATTTCTTATATTTATTTCATCATCTGACCTAGTAGAAAGATACTAGTTTAGTTTAGTTCTGCTAAAGATGCTTCGATTTCGAAGCAAAACATGCGTCGAGAGTAAATTGTGTATCTTGCTTGATCGAGTCGCACTACACCACTGTTTTTAGCGGGAGTTTAGAAAATAATCATTTTATTTTTATTTACCGGAATCCTTGTTCTATCCTAGCCCCATCGACTTACCGCGAGGCTCGGGTTCGATTCCCGATGGGTATAGACATTTGTGTGATGAACATAGATGTTTGTATTTCCGGGTCTGGGGGTTTATTAAATTTATTCTAATATCTATTTAAGTAATTTTGTGTATTAGTATCGTAAATCGTTGTCTAACACCCATAACACAAGCATTTAATTTGCTTACTTTGAGATTAGATTAATTTGTGTAACTTGTCCTAACTAAGTAATGTTTATTTATTTATTAGACTCTTGTAATAGATATAGTAATTACGGATAGAAATAATTGTAATGGTATTTATATATTCAAAGGTGTATTCTTATTTTCCAGGTCACGCGCCCTACAGCGGTGTTCGTAGCAGACATATGGAAACCGCCCAGCATCCGCCCATTATCACCCGCGTAACACATAAGGCTGCACTTATACAGAGCGTCGCAACTTTCATGTTAAAACTTCGTCCCGACTCACGACATGTGAATTTCCTTTCTTTATTTTTCAAATATTTTTTTTAATAGTTAACCTGGTCTGAAAGAATAGAAATACAAAAAAATAAAAATGTTGAAAATTAGTCCAGCCATTCTTGAGTATTATATTGCATCATATATTGCATATTTCAACGCCACTGTCGCATATTACAACCATTGTCCACTTAAATGTGTAATAATGAATTATTCTAATTAAAAAAACTCTCTATCCCGGCGAACCTCGTACCGGCCTCATTTAGTGGTATCAAAAATAAGTGACAACCTATTCTTAAACCTACCGAGTATATATGTAAAGTTTCATCAAAGCCACGAAATTTATATATATAAGAGCATTTTTTTCTCAGTAGGTAACATATTTTTTGTTGAGTGTACATGGTGAATTTTTAAGTATAGTAATCTTAGAGTGCTGGTAACTCTGCTGCAGCTAACTAAGCTTATTTTAAATTATCACTATCTTCTTTTAAAGTAAGTAAAAGAAAGAGATAAATGACTGTTGGTTCTGTCATATTGGTTTATATTTCACATTTCTACTGACGTTTAACCTATACCCAGGATAATATTTCAATTAAAAAACGAACAAGTTTTTGTGTTCTAACTAATCTGACATGACTAAAATGTTCTATCCCTTTCGTCTTTTATTTCATTGGAAAAAGATAGCATGTACATATAATAAGTTTTGTTGGCGTGCAGAGGTATGTAGTATACCATTTTGATATAACGTCACACTGGTTCCTTTAAATCGCCCAGGAAATCGAAAGTTCAACTATAACTCAATTGGCTAGTCTGTATTCGTAGGTGGAAAGTTTGATTTTGACTGATTTTTGAACAAAATAAGTTGTTCACAGCTACAAATAATTTTCATTATTAATATAAATTACGAAAAAGTAACAAAAATAAAATTGGTATTTTTCAAACTGCCGCCTAAAACAGTAATATATTGGCGCACCACTACAAGCTCTACACTTGTAGAATGTAGCATAGTTCACCGGAAGATGCTTCGGTTGCGAAGCGAAACATACAGACAACAGATCGAGTCGCACTATGATACTGTTTTAGTGGGAGTTTGCAAATTTTTTTTTTACTTTAGCATGTGGATTTCCGCAAAATAACGTATGATTATATCAATTAAAGAAAAATAAACTTTAATTCAAGGAACATTAAAATTTAAATGCAATGAGTGTTGACTTGAATCAGTGTTAATATTATTTATGCCTAATCGCGACTTTATTTTGTATAACATAAGGTCATATTTTTGCATTTACAAATCTTTATTTAATGATATCCTTTTAACGTCATGATATAGATTACTATTGATGATACAGGTTTACCTTAAATGAGATAAATTCGTAAACTGTAGTTGTTCGCGTTAAAAATACAGCGTTTCATCAGGGTAAAGGTGTATAAGTAGGTTTATTATTAGAAAGAATAACTTCACCTGGTCACTGTGAACTTTATATATTTGTGAGTGATTTGATTGGTTAGTTTAATAATTAAATTGCACCAGCGGATAACGGTAACACAATAATAATAATAATAATAATCCTTATATTCATCTGATAGGGTTACTTTTGGTCTTAATATTAATAATAAAAGTGCTATTTTGCTACAAAATATCATGCAAATTTTAATTTTAATAAACAACGTATTAACGTATCTATTCAGTTTTATTAATACGTTGCTTATATTTTAATTATATTTACAATATTATGTCTCAATTTATATTTGTGATTTCAAATTATTTTACATTTCACACTATTTTTGGATTGGATTAAAAATAATACTTAAAGAATTAAATTAATAATTATCATTGGACAATGCATAAGAACGGTTCACACGAACTTATTATTAACATTTTAAAAACATATATTTGAAAGTTTTTTAAAATCTTATACTAGTTGTTATCTCATGCAACAATAGTAAAACTGCAAAAACGGACTTTGATTTCAAAGTTTCACTTTAATAAATATATTTTGTTTAATTTTTGTTGATATTTTAGAAAGGGCTGGAGTGATCGCCGTTAAATGTATATGAAACCACACACGAAATATATTGCAAAACAATCATTAAAATCCATTTAGAATTGAAGAAGGTTCTTTAAAATGTTTAATCCTACGTTGATAAAATAGTCTCCGAATTGAGATTTAACAAAAGATGAAATTATTCAAGAATTTTAAAAAGCATCCTGTATATGACATTGGTTAATATCGAGTACCTAGAAAAGTGTATAATCATAAAGTTATTATAGATAAAGCAGAGAAACTAGTCTTACAACTGTCCTTCTGTTAAATGAAAGGAGATTAGGTGTCTTAGTAGAGTGAGACAGATAGGGTACCGCTATTACGATAAAGCTGCTCTTTTTCTCCGTCTTAGCCTAATCCCGTTTCTATAGGATAATATGGGAGTCCACCTAATCTTAGGGATTTGATGAGGACATCAGTTTTTACACAAAATCCAATCGCAGATTATAATTCGTCCTAAAGCTAAAGGTACTACCGCAATTTTACTTCTCTTTCTATCATCGGACGTTTCCGTTTAGAGACAGCCGTAGGTATGTCTCATCTCCTCTATGTATAATACCTATATGCACATACGTCGCATGTTTCGATGTTATGAACTAGACATCACGCAAGACAAATTAATATATTAGTAGAGATTTGCTGTCACTTGAAACACGAAACACAATCATTTGTGATTTGTTTAATACGTTTTCTTAATACGTACGAATATGTACGAATATATGAATTATTGAACATGTTATGTAACCTATTGTAGTGTTTGGGTCCAGAGGGTATGGTAGCCGGTAGACTTGCACATAAGGTCTAACAACCCGACCACAGGGCAGCGGCGCACCTACATCATCTATAGTGTCTATAGTCCACGATTGTCTCTTACCATCAGAAGACCCGTGTGCCTGTTCGCTGTCTTATCCCATAAAAAGATTTTGTCCCAAGGTTTGAACATCGTTAAAAAATACCGGCCAAGTGCGAATCGGAATCGCGCACGAATAGTTCGGTACCATTATCTGTTAGAACGGCAAAGTTTGTTATATGGGAGCCGCATCAATTTTTTTTGTTATTATTTTTTATTATTGTGGCATAAATAGCTACATCATGACAGCTTTCTAGCGGTTTCGGTTCATGAGATACAGCCTGGTGACAGACAGACAAATACCTAGTTAGACGGACAGCAGAGTCTTAGTATAAGGTTAAATATTTATCATTTAGGTGCGAAACCCTGTAAATGCACACACCTATCTATGTGCTACAATTGTTTCTTACTATCAGAAGAGCCATGTGTATGTTTACTGTCATATCCTATAAGAAAAAAACGCATTAACTTTTACGGAATTGATCTATTTTTAAACCACTTCAAAAAGAAGAAGTTCTCAATTTGGCTGTTCTTTGTATTCTTGTGATTACTAAGCCATTTATTTATGGATTTTGAGAATTCATTTTTTGTAAGATAGATTATGGTTAAGAAGTGGTCCCGTATACATTTGATCGAAATACATTAGAAGTATTTGTATTATATTCACTAATTAGTATTTTTTGTTTACTTAGACGACAGAATAAAGAAATAAAAGTCGAGTTGGATCATTACTATTATTTTTAAAAGCTGAATAGAACCACTAAGATTTAAATCAGCCTGTGCTTTGTATATTATGTGTATATTTAATTATTTGTTAAAAACAAAGTATATAATAATCTTTATGCTCAAAATATTGTTGATAATTTGAACTAGAGATTTTAAATAAAATGTTTACGGAATACATGTGACCAGATGACTAAGCTCACTAGGCGAATAGATTTATTACAGTAAGATAAGCTTTACTGTAATAATAATAGTCATACTCCTAAATTCACCTAGGTACAATGAAATATACAAAATGAATTATACATAATAATAATTATTATATACCTATATAATACTACTCCAAAAAGTATTTCTTTTAAGATACGAATAACATACAGATAGGTTAGACGTTTGTTATCCCTTGCAAACGAAAAACGTCAATCAATTCCTGGACGTACTATCACAGAACTCCAAGCGTGAAGCTAAAACGAACAACGAATAACTTAACCTATTCCGAATTTGTAATATTGTTAACTCTTTCTAAACTGGACAAATTCAAAACAATCAGGCCTTGTCAGAGAGAGACAGCTGGCCCTATGAGATGTTTAACATTGCGGGCAGGTTGACAGGTGTATAATCTCCAGCTTTATCTTCATGACCTCAAGACAGAACATGGAATATGGCAAAACTACTTTTCATATGCACCCTTTTTCGCGTAATTTTCTGTAGAACTTTTAACTGTTATCTAACTTTTTTATATTGCTATATAATAAAGTAGGTACATATTTGTTTAATTTTGCTATAACTATTAAGCTAAATCACTATCTGCAGATTACAATCCTAACAAAGATCCATTTGAATTATCCATTACAATGTTCATCTCATAAGGCCATTCATAAGGCTGACTTGTTGCTACATAACTCGTATAAGAGGTTGACCAGTCTTAGAGTGAGCTTTTTCAGGAGTGTATTTCAGATAGTATCTTTAGTTTCATGGCTGATACGCATGTTTAACAATTGTGTCATCAATTTGTAAATTGGACTTTGTAAATGGAAAAAAGCCAAAATAAGCTGGCCTTCTGAGACAAAGATAACTTGCCCTATAAGAATAAGATAGATGATTAATTTTGCGGATACCTACGTCGTTTTTGCAGTGTATTTCTTCTTAAAAATTCTTTAACTTTGTTAACTTTGTTAACCACATAAAAAAGTTGTTGTGTGTTTTGCGACGTGCTGTATTTTAAGAATAAGGAATTTTAGAGCAATTAGGTTAATAAAAAACTACATTTGTTATACAATCAGACATAAAATAAGTATGTTTGTATTTCTTGTAAATCTCCTTTTAAAATAACAATTTCCTCCTCTACTCTATAAAATAAATCTAATATAATTATTAAAACTTTTCAATCCGTTTACTCGTAGTATGGGCCTCTATCTTTCCTCTTAAGCCCATAAATATAAATAATCTTAGATTTTAAGCAGTCTTTTTTACTCTATGTTATCGCAATTTTTTTTAATATTTAGCATGGACGTAAGCAGCAGTTTAGTTAAGCTTATTTAATTTGTATCAAATTCAAAATAGTCGTAAGTCTAACTAAGCTAATCGAGTGAGATCTGGCGGAATTGAGAAAATACACGATATACTAATTTTATCATGAATACTTAACTTGCACTTGTTTAGTTAAACAAATTCATACAAAATGCCAATAAGTTCGTCTAATTTTACTCAATATGGCATGAAATTCAATAGGTAATTGTGGAAAAAATAGCGTTCATTCTTTCTCTCGAATCCGCCAAAAAACACCACTCATGAGTCACGTTATCGCTATAAAAAATATACACGATAGATTTTTTCTTTCAATACACACAAAGAATTTTTTTCAACGTAATTCCTATGACAATGAACTTTTTCTTAAAAATAAGTACTTAATATCTATTAACATAATATAATAATTCCTTGACATTTAATTCTATTAAAAATTAATCCATGGTTTTGTTATGTACAAGATTTTTTTCTTAATGTTGGCTAAATTGCTATTTCCATTAAATTGACTGTTTGGCAATTTGGTTCATTGTCTTTTGTGGCGCGCTAAAATTATTGTTTACGCGCCATTTTTTGTGAGCGATGTTATTGATATTTCAAATTAAAGAAATGTTGTGTCAAGACTCAAGTGTGTAAAGAGCTAAAGACATTGTGAAACGCGTGTTCATTCATCAGTTCACTCTCTGATTTCTATTTTCGATCGGCTCGCGTGAATGTAGAAACAAATTTATACACTTGAATAATGATTAATATATATGTATAAGTTAATAACTTGATGCATTTACAGCTAGTTCTTAACCTTAGAATAACTAAATTTTACCTTAAGTTCTCTTTTAGTAGGTACACAACAGATTTTAATTTGTAACTTGTTACTAAACTGTATATTTACCTACACCCCTTCCCATTTCTGTTCTAAAATTTTATTTAAAACTTTATTTATCAACTAAATAAATGAAAATCGGATATTATGCCTGATTTGGAGTTTATTTAACTATTTATTACTTGGGTTTAAATCAGGCATTTGGGATAGTTCCTTTAATATAAATCGGATTACTTACCAAATATTTTGTAATCATATCTTATTAATCGAGTAACGAGTTTCATGTTAGTTTCTATGAAACTTTAGAAAACCTTTCATATTTCCCTGACTTGGTCAGGGTCTCCTGTATAAACTATCTGCCCTCCTACCAGGCAACTCGTAAGAGGCGAGCGCAGTAACTCACTCGGGTAGGAATCTACCACTTTACCTGTTCCTGCCATCACAATAACATTGTTGTGTTTCCGCCCGGAGGGTATGGTAGCCTGACTTGCACACCAGGCCTAAAAGCCTTACCACAGAACATCGACGATATCTACCATTAACCACCTCATTGGCCGAGTGGCTAGCGTACACGCCAAACCGCATCGTCAAACCGCGAGGCTCAGGTTCGATTCCGGGGACAGGCATTTGTGTGATGAACATTATAAATGTCTGTATTTCCGAGTCTGGGTGTTTATTAAATTTATTTTGATATCTATTTAAGTATGTCTATGTATTAGTATCGTTGTCTAAAACCCATAACACAAGCATTTAATTTGCTTTGGGGGTTAAGCAATTTGTGTAATTTTTCCTGTAATATTTGTTTATTTATTTATCTATATTCATATAGTGCCTATAGGCTATGGTTGTCTCTAACCATCAGGAGAGCCGTGTTCGCTATTTTATCCAGTTAAAAGAAAGTAATTTCTGCAATTTGAATTTATGTATATTAAGATTTTTAATATTTGTATGCCACTTGCACACTACCCTTTTATCTATGGAATAAAACAGTGAATAAGTACACAAGTACATAGTAATAAACAACCGTGGCATATAGACAGTTAGACACTATATATTATGTCGTAGATGCGTTGCCATCTTGTGGCTGTTAGGCCTAATGTACACATCTACTGGCTACCATACCCTACGGACCGGAACAAAGTCACTATGGTGGTAGAAATAAGTAAGGCGTATTTTAGTAGTGATCCAGTTAGTCTATGCTCCCTTACGAACTGCCAGGCAAGAAGTCAGATGGTCTAATTCTACACAAGAGACCCCGGCCAACAGAAGCTCTTAAAATCATTAGGTTCACCTTATGTACAAGCATTTGTTTAATTAACAATGTAAAAAAACACTTTGTTATAAAAAGCTCTCCCTAAAACTAACTTGTATAAACTTTCAAATGTTGTGATTTTGCATATCTCTTAACTCTTCGCTAGCTTAGATAGCAATTGTGATTTAGATGCCTTTTTGCGGTGGCTAACAAGCCCAAAAGATTTGGATTGTAATATATTATTATTAAAAAGCCACTGTAGCTTTAATGTAAATAAATTATTCATAGTAAAACCTTGTAATTCTAAAGCCTTGCTCTTGAAGCTTCGTGTTTAAAAAACACGTACATTGTATCATAGTTTTAAATTAAGAATAAAAAAAATATGTGGGTACTATTTTTTGAACTGCTGACTTAAATGTTTACCTACTTATACTAAAAAACGGTCAAAACGCGTGAATCGACTAACTTGTATATTTACAAATCTAGACCCGCTTTTAGTATAATTAGTAAATATTTATGTGGATAGTTTAAAAGTTTGGTGGATGTACTTTGAGGTCTGATGATAAGAAATACAAGCTAAAAGTTGTTGTTTTATGAGATTGATGAGCTGTTTCTAAATAACTTGGCAATATATATTTCTAAAATGTCAAACAATACAAAAAATAGTGATCGTGTGGCAACATTGCACTGGATTGTGAGCTTTTTGCACAAGCTATAGCTATAAGCTAATAGCTTGTTTATCCTCTAAAAGCAGAACAATCGAGTGGCAAACACTAATATTAAGGCGGCAGCAATGGTCAAGTCGTATTAAACCCAGTGAATTATTGCAAAATCTTTGTGTATATCCTCAACAATAATATTTTATATAAGCTCTAAAATTATCAAGAAGTGGTAGGTATACAAAAGTACGTGAATAATTTTATAGCATTTGAGTTGTCTGTACTTAACTGTCGCTCTATTTTTTTTCTTTTTTTTGTGTGCATTGTTTATATCTACTATGTAAACATTTTTACGTTATTCTAATAATTTTCTTTTCCTTTTGTATCTTACATAATTTTAAATTGAAATTTCATAAGCAAAGAATATAATAATATAGAACATATAAGTTGAACTCTTATGTATGACATACCATAATATTTTTTCTAAATCTGTTTTCATAGATTTTGTTTGAAGGTATCTTTTAAAGACATAAGAACATCTTTGTCTTCTGAATCGTGCTTTTTTTTATTTTTTTCTTATTAAGTGTTCATTAACTAATACATAAATGTTGATATGCCTTTAAACAGAGATAAAATTTTGTGACCTTTAGTAGATAATAATAAATAAGATCACACAAAGCACACTTATTTAAGTAATATATTAAAGTTATATATTGTTATTTGTGATGAAATGTGAACATATTGATGCGACAATATTTTAAGAGCATTTTAAAAGCACTATTTTCGTCAATTTTTAGATTCCATTATATAAATATTGAGAATTTGTTTCAGGTTATCGTTGAATATTTGTTACTTAATTTGTTAAAATTATAAGCAATACCCAAGTACCTAAGTATGGTTAAATATTACGTACGAATAATATGCAAGTGTATATATTTTTATTATAAATTTATTAATTAAATATGCCTTTTTATTTAGACTTTACTGTGTTGGAACACAGTAAAGTCTAGTGTTCCACCGGCGCTTCTATAATTTGATATTTCACCCGTATCAAAACACAGGTTTTTTTCCGATTTATAATACTTATTGCAAAAAAAATACCCTCTATTTAATGTAGTCGCTTTTGTGTGATAGATAATTTTTTACTAAGTAGTTTACTGACAAATGCTTTAGTATTTTTTGAAATATGAACAAAAACATATAAAATAGGATAATTATACCTATATATCGCCTCTGTGGTGTAAAAGGCTGTCGCCTGTTAAGACCGTTAGCTGCCTAAGGTCCCGGGTTCAATTCCCAGATCGATCAACTTTTCTCAAATGTTTTCAAATTATTCTGAGTAAGCATGACATTCCTTGGGATTGGAATGAGCCCGAAGCGGCGATAGGCTTGCCACCTATCACATCACCTAGTACCTTGGCTAATCGTGGGTGTTCTGGAATATCTACTGGACTCACAAGTCTAGGACTAGTATATCCTATACACCTTGGGGAATGATAGGCTTGAAGGTAGTTTTTTATATATCTTAATATCTTAACGTCAAGTCCTTTGCGAGGTAGACAGAGAACATGGAGTACCCAGTGTCAAGAGTTTACTCAACTTGAGGAATCACTAAATAGTATAAAACAAAGTCGATTTCTCTGTCCCTATATCCCTATGTATGCTTAAATCTTTAAAACTACGCAACGGATTTTGATGCCTTTTTTTTAATAGATATAGTGATTCAAGAGGAAGGTTTTTACATGTATAGTACACTCTTGCGTAGCCGGGGCGGGTCGCTAGTTATTAATAAGTGTTATAGTCAGTGGTACGTGGGAACGAAAACACAATACTTAAAGTATAGGTACTTTAGCCTTTTGCCTCCTTTGAGCAGGATCAGCCAATTACCAGCTGGCGGCCTTGGATTCTGTGGAGAGGCCTGGAAATTAATCTGTGATGATGAACAGTTTGGCTCTAAGTTACTTGGTCTGAAACATTATCAGAGTGGCAGCACTGTTTTTTATAGGATACACTTCGGCGAATGTGGTCACGAGCTCCATAACCTCATTTCAACAATTTTTTTTATTGCAACACGAGACGAACAGAGTATCATCCGTATATAGTTACATCGAAAATATATGCCTCTTCTTTTACGCCTTAAAACTGCTGAATATTGGAAATGACGCCTTAAAGCAGTATTCCTTGAGAATTACAATTTGTGCGTTGTCAAGGCTAGCGTGAATAGGCTGCTTCTAGTTTAGTACCTATAGGTACCTCCATCATTGACTATATCACTTACCACTACGAGCGTTGTGCGTCTACTAAGCAATCTATACCTAAAAAAATTAAGTGTTTGTATGTAATGTTAAAATAACCGTTTTTTTACTAAATGCGTAGGTATGTATGTTTACACGGTACATATATGCCAAAGCAGTATTTTTTGGAATTTTCGTCTGTCTGTTTGTACCCGCTAATCTCTGAAACGGCTGAACCGGTTTTACAGGACTTTCACTAGCAGACAACTAATTTAATACGGAACGGCTTAGGCTACTTTTATTTTTGAGTTTTATTTTAGAGATGTATAAAAAAAAGGTTTCACCCACACCATCTTGACACGTGGCGATCGTCTACTGTGCGATTTTGTAAGCATTTTTTGCCACGTCCTACACTTTTGTGGAATTAGTT
>DVZL01001585.1:0-17262 GCA_018236625.1 Lasaia peninsularis
TTAAATATGTAGTATTAATCAGTCTTGTCATGTTTATAAGGTCTCTTCTTTGCAGTAACTTATACCTAATTAATGATCTATTTAAAAAAGATTTAAAACTTAAATATTGTTCTTTAAAATGAACGAAACAAACTCTGGTTATTTATAATATAGGAACATAATTAATCTTCTAAAATTTTCAAAATTTCTCCGGTATCTTTGTAAAAATTCAGACATTTTTCTTTATATCAGATATCATAATAATTTTTGGTTTCTCTATATTTTGACTTTAATTTTCTTTACTATGGGTTTGTGTACTTTCTTTGTTATTAGTTTTGCTACTAATAATTTCTTGGCAAATAAGATCTTCAGTTTAAATAATTTGTATGTCTTCAATGGAAATATTAAAATGAGTAGGCATCATCACAACACCAGAATCACTTAATCCCACAGGCTGCCCAGTTATATTATTATCATTTACCTCTCTGTCTAGATCACCCATTTTTAATTTCTGAATTAAATGTGAGTTTTGTTTTTTTTCCCATACCCTTTCCCCTTTAAAGATATAGGTTTAAGTTGTATAGTTACTGTTTTACTTTTTTGGGCTCTTTAATATTCTTTGATCCATAGCGCATGTCTTTTAAGAAACAAAAAGCTCTCAGTTATAGTGGTATTTTTTGTCTCATCGCAGTCTTCTTGCAGAGGAAGCCTTGCTAGAACTTGATTGACATCTAAGGGAAAAATTCTACATTTTCTTAAACCGGCTTTATTATTTTTCCCCATTTACGCTTAGCTGCTCCATAAACAATTTTAGCAGCATTGGAAAACATCCCTTTGGAACACATGATTGTGTTCACTCATTGTCTATTTTCTTCCATTTGCCCAATAACTGGCGCCAAATCATTTTCATTGGTCTAAATACTACTACACCAAGGGTTGGGTAAGGTGCGTCGAATTTGAGGGCAAAAAAATAAGAAGAATATCTTTTCTCTACATATTTTAATGATTTTAATTGATAAATGTGAGGATTAAATTATCCCCTATTAATATTTTTTTTACCTTTGGTTTCCATAAAAGATAAAACTATTGTTTTGACCCAACCCTCAAAAACGCCTCTATCGAACTAGCCTGATGAAGACCTCTTTGCTCAGATTATAAAGCATAGGCAGATGAAGCGCGTCGAACACGCGAGTGACGCCACTTTATAGATATGTGTGCGTGACAACGAGCAGCGGTACTGTGCGTACACGTCCATCGATGTGTGTGTAATGTTACTAGTTATTGAAAAATTAATACCCATTTTTGATTATTTTTTTATTTGAAGAGTTTTTTTTAACATGAATTACTTGAGTAATATCATGGGTAAAAGAATAGTATTGCAAACATTAGATAAATTACAATTAATAATAAAGGATATATTATTTTAACTGAGTAGGTAATTATAGGTAAATAAAAGAGACGAATAATATTATTAAATACGTTTATTACAATGTATGTAACAGTTTAAAAGCCTTTATTTTGCACTAATTTTTTATAGACTTGCCGCTTAGCGTCTAAATTTCGTGAATTTGTTTCGATTTTTGCAATGTAGTGCAAGCGTACCATTAAATATTTTTCTATTATTAATTTAATCAGATTCACTTTATGGTCTACTCCGAAATGCTGATGTTCATCTTCCAATTTAATAAAAATCGTTTTATTACCTATAAAACACTTGAGAATCTGTGATGTGATATAGTCATAATTATGTGAAGTTTTAATTAAAATATTTTCTTTTAAAATTTTCCTTATTACTATTTCAGATGCGGTACATACATTATAGATATCTGTAGAAGGAAAAATTAATCCTCCTTTATTTCGCAAGTTAATCAATTTGTGAAAATGTTCTTTTTGTGAAGAAACTAGACGTGACAAACAATATTGACACTTTATAACTTTTCTTATCAGCCTTACAACAAATCCCGCAATATAACCGATAATAACTTTTTTTAAGTCATTAATAATTGGAACATCTAAATACTGTGCGAAATTGGTCAAATCTGTGGGCAGGTCCTTTAAAAAATTCAAAGAATCATTTTCGAAATCTTCACATTCTTCTTGGCGGTACGAAGAAGTTGTTAAATTTATTATTTGTGTTGCGGAAGCACAAGTCAATATTGCTATATTCTCTAGCGGAATGCAGTTGCCTGTTTCTAAGCTTCTCATTTCCAAATGAGTTAACAATTTGCGGTATATCGCCTTAAATTGTTTTACATTTGGATTGTCATTGTGACCTCCATGCATTCTGACACAACCAAAAAATATTTCCAGATGATCCTGGCTAAGTTTGTACGTAGGTAGAAACACCATACATTTTTCCTTTTCTATTAGCCGCTCATACAGTGATTTTAAACTAGAAATATTTATTAGTGTTCCAATAAAACCAGGTTTGCACCTAGTTTCCACTACTCTCTTATAAAATAGCGTTATAACGTAAGTTGGTCGACCATCTTTTGTTACTTTTCTTCTAACGACACTTTTTATTTGCAGGTTCAAGATATAATCTTGAAGTTTGTCCAGTAGTGCATTGATTTCCGATTTATTTCCCCTGTATAAAGGTTTTCTATAGTCGAAATGTGCCATGGTTCGTGAGTTAAAGATATCGAACATGTCATTCATTAATTGAACAAACTCTTCAGTGGGTTGAGATTTCTCAAAATCTGGCAGGTTTAAATCAATTCTGCAAAATAGTAGAGCTTTCGCAACACTCCTACTTAGCGTCTGTGTGGCAAGCTTTACCTTCATTATTTGATTCCTAAAGTTAATATGTCTTTTAGTTATTTTATTAGCTAAGTGTAGGCCTTCATCTTCCTGTAATTGATTAAGTTTTACCAAAAAATTCCAGTCGACTATTTGTTCGTTTTTATTCAAAAATTCCTTTTTCGCTTCTAGCTGGTTTTGAAGTAATTTGATAACATGACTCGGGTCTAAAAAACATGCCACTTCACTAGCATCTGATGGGTGATGAAATGTAGATTTGATATTTGCAGGGTTAGTTATATCACAACCGAGAAGCTCCAAGGTAGTGAAATTTGTGGCATGGCCATCGAATGTTAGTAAGACAACTTTGACTCCAGCTTCATGACATTTTATGAGACAAAGTTTGACTAAGTTAGATTTCAGTTCCCCGGTCAGGGAGTTTGTCAAAAAATATCCCAAAGGTATCTTGAACTGTTGGTTTATTCCTACTAACATAAACACAAATGATTGCGATGCTAAAGTAGTAGACTCCGTTATTTCGTCGCCCATATCGACAACTCCTATGTACCGTTTACCATCCCACAGCTTCTGCTGGCGTAATGCCATTTCATCGAACATGAGCGCACAAATGAGCTTATGAGTAGAATTATCTGCCATTTTTTTTAAAGCTGTAAAAGCCTCTTGTGTAAATCCAGGTTCGCTTTTAACGTGGCTGTACCATTTTGCTAATGTTTTAGGATGTGGCAAGTAACAATTAAAAGATTTCCTCACGTACTCGTAACCCTTCGTAGAATAAAAATTTAATGTCGAGCAAAATTTTCTGATTGCTGGAGAATACTTCACTTTTTTTTTACCAGAACTTTTGACATATAAGTTATGAAAAAGATCAGCCGCTATTATATTACCACTAAGTAAATTATGTGTATCACAATTGATAAAGTTTTTATCTTTTAAGTCATTTAAAATATTTTTAAGAGAAGCATTCCTTTTTTCGAGTCGACGATATTTATTTTGTAAAGTTTTTAATTTTCGCTGAGTGTTAATACGTAACCATCTCTGTCTTCTTAAATTATGTTTTAATTTGCTTCTTCTAGGAGTATCAAATATAGAATCTAGGTCTGAATCTCTAATGCTAGGTTCTGTGGGATTGATAAGTTCCTCTGAGTTAGAAGGACCGGCTTGATCATTGAAAGTAATTAAACCCTCATTAATGTAGGAATTTTCCGATGTTGGCATAATGTTCAGTGTTGGTTTTGCTCTTTTTTTAATTAACCGACGACCCTTTTCGGTAAAGTATACGTCATCTTCTCCAAAATGTAAAGAACATACAACACAAAACTTTGAAGGCATCCACTTATTATCTTGCCTGCTTTGCCGAATAATTATAATCCATTCATCGCGTAGAGCATCATTCGTCGGCAATCTGCAATAATTATAAAATTGACAGTAAGATCAGAGTAAATAGATTGCTAGTAGCAGGCGTGCTATATAATCGGCTACATCAGGTTAAAAAAACATAAATACGACTAGCTCACGAAAGGTTCCGTACCATTATCAATAAAAACGTAGCAACTATCACAGTTCATGAGTTACAGCCTGGTGGCAGGCAGACGGACAGTGGAGATTTACTAATAGTGTCTTTTTTATATTTTGTATACGGAATCTCAAAAACGGTAGGAATTAGAGCAGTAATATAACTTAAAAACCCTGAATTAAGTTACATTTTCTAGAGTAATAATCTTGATATTTTGCTGTAGAAAAAAATAGTGCGAGACAGTCTTATATTCACATTCGTACATGCGACTAAGAAATTAAACTTCCGTTACATCACTAACCATCGTTCTAACCTCCTTGTAGTTTTACCAATTAAAAAGGCAAAATTCTTTTAACAAATACTGGCAACATAAGGAATGACCGTCAAGGTTTTGTGTTCCAAATGATATTTAAAATTAATATATGGATAAATAATTAAATAATCCAAATAATCAATAGTTACCTGTGAAAGGATATTCCATCTTCTTTTTTTTGCTTTTGGGAACAACTTTTACAATGTTTAATAACACAAGACGGCATTTTTAAATCTAAAATTAGGAACAACTAACGTTATGTGTCGCGTCGGACAGTCGCAGAGCAATGAGGCGGGTTTGTATTCGCTTTTGAATTTGTATTTGGTTTGGTGGCGTCACTCGCGTGTTCGGCGCGCTCCATCTGCCTATGTTTTATAATCTGAGATTCCGAGCAACATTATTTAAACAAAAATAATTGAAAAAAGGAAAGTTTGAAAAATTGGCGATCTAAGAATCGAACCCGAGGCCTGGCATTGTCGACGCTAACTCCGTACCACTAGGCCTTACAAACTATACATAAAGTATTAAAAATAAAGTATAAAATTACGTTCCAAATTAAGTTTCATTTTAACACACGATTGTGCTTCGTATTCCTATTGCGCGTTGAGTCATTATTCTATGTAAGTATTTTTGGTAATTCGAGTCTCCTTATTTTACACGCGATTTTGTGTCTTATTTATATAGCAATATGGTTCCCCATCCTATGCAAGTATTTAAGACTCGGATCATATCGATACTCGATACGCTTTGCGGCTTGCAAGTACAAAATACTTTCAAAGTATTTCGGGCCCGTATTTGCTATACATCGTGAAACCAAATACTTATAATAATACGAGGTCGTTTCGCGCGCCTTGGGGACGCGTACGCGTGATACTTCTCGATACTCGTTTATTCGGTGACCGGATACCTAGTCTGGAGACTTCTTCGTTCAAACCTAGTCTTAAAACCTGTTCCGGTATATACGTCTCATCTCTAGCCCAAACTTTGCCAATCAAAATTTTATGCTTAACGACACTGCACAAAGTTCAAATTTACAGGGGGATATTATATGAGTATAGGGACTAATATTCACCGTTCAAAAAGTCACAAAAACTATTCTTAAAAAAAAGCATCTGGGTCGTAATAACATAAACTGTTTTTTTTTATTAATTTAAAAAGGATATTGGGTACCAATTTGTGGGAAATGAAACACTGAGAAAATTATAAAAATCACATATAATTAGTAATAATCAGTGCTTTTATCTCCGTTTACTATTGTAAGTCTCTCAAAACAAATATTTGTTACAAACAACTCTAACGATTGTTTTGATAAATTCGCTTAAAACCATGTTTTAAACATAATATTTATTTCAAACTTCAAAAAAATTACAAAAATAAAGACACAGCTAGCATAATCACATAGCATAATTAGGGTCATATATTATATCTATCAATTAAATAGTCTTTAAGTAACACAAACATCTTATATTTATAATTATTAGGAACACACTTGACTATGAATAAAATTGAAAAAAAACAAATGGTCTTTAGTAACACTATCATCTTTTATTTTTAATTATTAGGATCATAATTTTAACTATGAATGTATAAATTGAAAAACTTCTTGACAATTAATGATTTTTTTAGGAATGAAAAACAAAGAAACAATTCCTTTTGCCAGTAACCCAAAGATGAATATTGCAACCAGAACACATCATTTTGGTCTTTTTTTTTGCACCCCTGACGTTGGCACAAATTTTGGATTTCATTTACAGTGGGCAAATGCAAATTACCACGAATGCGACGATTCTCACTTGGAGTAGGCACTGCGTATGCTCTACCACGCTTCCTTCTTGGTTCCTCTGAATCAGAATTCAATGCTTCTTCATCATCTGAGACGGCGGCGGCTTCAATTAAAAATTCGCCCAGTTCCATCTTAAAACTGCGTAATTGCCGTATTTTTTTGAGGGGAACGTTTTTTGTAATTTGATCTGACCTATATTGTAGCCAGGCATTACTCACGGAAAGATCTATCAAGTGGGCTATAAATCTTTTCGTCCACTGCTTGGTTCTGTATCTGAATGGGCACACCGCGAGTAGTCTATCTGCTAAGTCTACTCCCCCCATATTAATATTATATGCCTTAACTATTTCGGGGCGGTCTACAGTGACATATTTTTTGTCTTTCTTACTCAATCTTTCGCATTTGTTTGAAGTTTCATTTGCATGTATAGTGGAAATTAAAAGTACCGGTTTATTATCGAGCCAATTGGTGATAACAATATCAGAACTAGGATTCGCAAGTACCTGGCAACAACCACGGCGAGTTTGTTGAAGTTGCCGCTCACTTTTTATTGACTCATTAGCTGTTGGGATTTTATTTTTTGCAATTGTTCCAGCACACATAATACCTTGGTTTTTTAGTTGCTTTGCTAGTCTTTCAGTGGTAAAATATCTGTCGAAGTATAATATATGACCCGGAACTAAATCGACGGTAAGTTTTAAGACCGCTTTTTCACCCAAGTTGTATACTGTATCCTGGTACTCTGGGTATGTACTCGTACTTGCCCCTTGGTAAATATGGAAATCGCAAATAAATAATTCCTCTAGGGTCTGCTAGAACGAATGCCTTTATTCCTACAGGATTCGGCTTATTAGGGCAGTATTGCTTGATACCACAACTTCCTGTAAAAGGAATTATCATTTCGTCAATGCATAATTCCTTACCCTTATCTTGCTTACGACATCCGTTCAAGACATTGGTTAGCAAAGGTCGAATTTTCCATAATTTATCACTTGTTCTTGCTTCCCGAGTGATCTCGGGGTCAAAAACAACTTTCAAATTATTTTTCAAAAGAAAGAAACGATTTCTAGCTATGTTATCTGCAATAACGGGTACTCTGAATTTTCGCTGCCAATACATTCTCAAGCAAGGATAGTTAATAGCACCCATGACCAGCATCGCTCCTACGAAAACGTGAAGCTCAGTTAGTGTCAAACGCAGACTTTTGCCTGTTTTAAAAACTGACATTTGATTGGTTTTTTGAACGGTGGTGGATAAAATATCTGTGTCTATATATTGTTGAAAAAGATGATGCTTCTCAAAATCTTCAGTATCAACAGTCAAATAAGCTGGCGTCACGAAAGGGATTGGTGTGGGTGAGAATTGTCTTTCTTCCCACGAAGTGGGTACAAAAGAGCTAACTGCCACACGATTACCTCGCCTTGAAGTACCACGAACTTTTTCACGCACTGCTGCTCTCCTCTGAGGTTGAACCGCTACCATCTCCTGCCGTTGAGCCACGGGCTGATCTTCCTCTTCAGAAGATGAAGATTCGGACGAGTAATGTTCTGCGACATCACCATTTTCGTCCGGGACATAATCGGACTCGTCATCATCCGACCCCCCGGCAAAAGGGTCTAGCTCAATATCTGATTCGTCTAATTCTCTTTCAATTTCGTAGTCTTTTAGTGCTAAAAACAAGAAGAAATAAAACTATATGAATTAACATATCTACTAAGTAACAACCCAACTACCTATATTTTGTATCAAAAAATCTATCGCATTTTTAATTAAATTTTTTAATCACGAAATTAATGGTAACCCATGTGGTTTGGGTCATAAACTAACAACTTCATATAGTTACATAATTGAATTTAACAGATTCCAATTATAATTTAAGATTTAATTACCTGGTCTCGCCGAGTCACCCATCGTTGCAACATGCACGTCACAGTTTGACAGTTGTTTTTTTTTTCTAGGACCCTGATCGTGAACTTCACTTAAAAAAAGAATAAAAAGATTTTCAAAAAATAGCCGCCAAATGTTATTGGCGGTAAATTTGAATTCAAAATAAAGTTGTTTTCATTTGTTCGCAAAAAAAGGATGTTGGGTCGTTAATACAACATCATACTTTTATAAGTGGGTCTGAACGCGAAGTTGAATTGATACTTTAAAAAGGAAATGGGGCCTTACGAGGCTAAATGGATATAATTGTTAGACCCAATCATTTGATCTTTTATGGAATATGGACATTTTACTTCTAAAATTTTGTCATCTTCAATCAATCCATCAGAAGCTCCAATGTAAGGGTACTGCACAGAAACACAAAAACCACAACGTTCTACATTTTTTCCAGTTGTCGCCTCATATGCTTCTATTGCTGTGGTTTCCATAGAGTTGCCCCATTCTAAGGCTGTGTTTACAATTTTCTTATTAAGTATAAGGCTTTTTGCAAATTTTCCTGGTCCCTTTCAACAGTAAATTTACAAATCTCACCGACTCTTGAAGCAGTCACTCTAAATGATCGTTCTGCATACCATAACTTAGTCTTAGACTGATTTTTGGTTTTCTTTTCAATCTCTTGCGATGAGTCAACAGTTACCTGTAAGAAGCAAAGTATAAGAAAAGTATTAACCGAAACAAACATCTACAATCCATATGCAAATGCAATTACAAAATAATAATAATAAGTATCTTACAGATATTTTATTAAGGATAAGTTGGTGATGTAGAGGAAGAGATAGGTAATCATGGTCTTGTATCACATCTTGCATGTTAGCACTATCCAAAATTTCACATAATCCTATCCTTTTTTGTGACATTAAACAATAGTTGATAACTTTATTTCTGACAGTCGCAGTCCAATCTGTTCCTAGACTGTTAGAGGATTGTGGTCTTGGATCATAGCAAATAGTTCTCTTTTTTTTTTTCCAAACATTGTATTCCGATATTTCATATGAAAGGTTCTCTGCTTTTTGTGGAGAAATATAAAGTTTATGTTTTTTAGGTTCATGCCATACTTGTTTTTTTTTTGTGTCGGAGTATGTTTTATTAGCCATACATTCTGGTCTCGAAACTTGAGTATAGCATAGCATAAAACTGATACATGTTTACAAATAGTTTTTGGTCCTTTTCCTGCTACACATTCACAAACCGATTGTATGATACTCCCACTTTTGTTACATATGGCAATGGAAGCAAAATAAGTAAGGGATTTTGTATTTTCTGAATGAACTTGACCTTTGAAAAATATATGTGCACTAGTATTGGTGGTCTCTAATGCCAGTAGGTCGTTATTTTGCAGCATATTATAACCTCTTCTGTGCACTGCAGAATAATCAGACATTCCTATGCCCTCTTTATACAATTCAAGGAAATACGTATTTACATTGACTATATCAAAATTGGGTAACACTGTTTTTGAATCCATACTTTTGTACAACTTTTCTTCTGGCCAATCTATCACATAAGGAATCTGACACGAGGTCTGTATTTTGTTTAAAGTTGTTGTTTCTGTCGTAGTCATTTAGCCTGAAATAAAAATATAAAATAGTCATTTACATCTCAATAAAACACAAGTCATTACTATTTTGTAGATATAGAACGAATTCAAATTGTGTAAACAAATTCTTGTACATTCTGGTTGTACACACCTACCTTTCAATGAGCTTTTCCTTAGTACCGGTGACTCTTGCGCCCCTGTTTTTGAGCTCAATCTTTAATTCAGCGACTTTTTTCTGGCCGTAATCCATAATAAAGAGAATAAAACCACCAAATATCCCGAATTTCAATTTGTAATAAGTTGCGTACCTACAAATCTATGCTATCTGACAGTTGTTTGGACCTGACGCACATTAAGCGTCACCTGGTGTCAAAAAAAATATCGAAAACCCTGATTACTTAGAAATTCCCTTAGAAAAAATATTATAATTAATAATTAATAGAATTATTAATAAATCAATAAATATTATTTAATAAATAATCAATAAGTAAATACATATCTTTGAATGAAATAATTAATATTGTTCAATAAATAATTTTTATGTTTTTTTATTCAAAAATGATTTAAAGCTTTTTAGAAAAGATTTTTAGAAAAAACATACATATTAACAGTAAATAAATTCAGGATTATTCGTTTCTCTGTGAGCACACACACTAAAATACGAGAACAATGGCGGCGAATGACATGTTGCGAATTGACATTCTTTTTTTTTCATATTTCCTTTCCGATTTTTTTATTTATTCTTTCATACAATCTTCAGAGCATAAACCATTGATTAATAATAACTAACTTAATAGGACAGAGGACGAATCACACTGTGGTAAATCAACGTCAATTAGAGCACGCTTCTTATGAACACACGGGTGTTCGAACGACACTTCCCGCACAGAAATTTCTCGGATACCCGGGTGTTCGCGCAACACTTAATATTCTTATACATGTTTTTTTTTTATAAAGTAAAATAAATAAATATTCGAAATCAAAAATTCCTAAAAAACCCATTTCAATTTTTTATCCCCTAAATCTGGTGGGAAAACCCCTAAGTTGGGAACCCTGAGTTCAAAAGTGTATTACCGGGCGTCATCCCGTGCCCCGCTGTACGTGGAAATATTTTGTCCGGGCATACCTACGCTCAGAGTAATTATCATTTTAGAAGGAACAAATATTTTTGTATGGAAAACTCATATTTTTAAAAACTATTAATTATGAAAAGTCGTAGAACAATTGTTGTTGGGATTGATTTAGAGGGGCTACCTGCAAGAGGTATTGCGTTAATTCCAAATACCCCTGTATATTAGAGCAATTCGGTATAAAACGTCCTTTTAGTTGTTTTTCCACCAAGGGGATGCGTATCTCCCTATACTACCTACAGGGAGATACGCATCCCCTTGGTGCTTAAAAACGCCAATACAATTCACCAACCTGTAGAATGGCTCGGGAACGATTGGAATATGACGAATGGTGTTTATGAGCGGATTGGATACATCCACATCATGAGAATAGTGAGAAAGAGGGTTTGCCTTATTGAATAGACCCTGTTGCCTTGCTAATCTGGCTTCTACTAAAGCGAGCCCTGCTCGGTAAATGCTGTGGACATCAACATCTATAGTGGATGTTAATTTGCTAGCAGTCTTGGCCAGGTGGACTGCTCCTGTTCCAACCCCTTTGGTGGCAATGGGCAGGGGAATAGCCTCGCGGGCTACGACCTCATTCACTGAGGGTAGTGCACCCTCAGCATTCGAACATCCCAAGAAGAGTTGTTCTCTGATGAAAATGTCTCGGCTGGCTTGAAGCTCAAGCCCTTTCTTCTCTCTAAAATTTCCAGAACGCTTAGTGTCACGGTTTTTCTTACTCTTGCGAGTAGGTAGCTGGTTCGTCTGTTCGATCCTCCGGTAAGTGCAAACGAAGCGGTAAGCAGTTAGGTATTCGCTTCGTCGATCGGGGAAATTAGTCCCGATCTAAAAAGCCGTAAACGGCTTTAAACGTATCTACTTTTAAACCTGTCTGATCATGAAAATCGAGAATATTCTGGCAATGTGCTTTTCCTGTGGTTACAAATTTCCGAAAAATGGGAAAAATAGCAGCTAGATTATTATTGTTTTTGTCGCTCTACTCGATCAGCTTTATTATCAAAGCGCAGGCACAGTAAAAGAACCAAACAACTGAATTTCTTACACCCTCAATATCTTTCTGTCAATCTAGTCATGAAAGTACAAAAATTGAATTCTTTCAGTCAATGTGTTTAGTTCCGTCAAAAAAAATGTCAATTTTAGTTTTAGAAAGATGCTCCTTTAGGTATTTTTTCTGTGAATATAGAGTAAAAAAATTTCTCGTTATCGAATCTGCGTGTTGTATGTTGCATGGTAACCGGGAAGCGTCCATGAATGACTTTTTGTAAGGTATCATTGTCTTTTTCTTTTGTCAATAGAAGAGAATTGATAACTCCTGCCAAGCATGAAATGGCGGATGCCATCTGTTTTTTTTTGTTTCAATATCCTAATCACGGCTCAACACAGAAGCTGGCATGGCTGCTTTTACTTCAGCGTTAAAAGTAAGAATTGGTAGGTGCTCCAATTTCAAGACAATTTGCTGGCAGTAGGTATTTGTCTGTTAATTTGCTGGCCTGTGGTGGCCCAATGCTGCGGCCTGATAGTTTGGGTTTTATTTCATTGGCGTATTTTATAACTCTTGTTGGCTCATCACCCGGTATAGCCAAAACTTCTCCATGCAGATCTGGTTGGATTTTTGATGGACATGGTATTTCATTATTTAAACAGGTCATATCACAGAGCGTGGTTGGATCTTTAGATTTGAAATATACTACATCTACAGGTTCCTCTGCCTGATTTATGAAATTTTAATTGACCAGTCTTCTACGTAAAGAGGAAGTTCGGGTGTATCCTGCGTGGCTGTAAAAAATGGTATAAAACCGATTGAGAAATATTTTACACGCCGTTCGAATATATTATCCTAGTAGTGCACGATTTATAACGGTAGTATGTGATGAGACAGCCCCATTGACGGCTCAGAATACAGGCTCCGATTTAGCGTGAATTTTTATGATTTCTCGATATAAATATATCAACCATTCTTATAATTTTTAAGCCCCTTTGGATTCCCGAAATGCAAATACAATTTGTTGCGATAGAGTAACCCCAGTGGTTATCCGGATTGCAACATATTTATTAAGGTATTATAATTTTATTGTTTGTGTAATAAAATATAATGAATTTGACTATCTAGAATCGTTGGAAAAGGTAGGTAATGTGAAATAGTCCCAGCCAATATTTCAATTGTTACGTACTAAAATTAACGATATCAATAAATCTATTTTCTAATAAAATCAATAATTTATTTTATATTCTTCAAAAAAAGCAACTCACCTTGTACATTTTCCACAAATGACATAGCACCTTCCGAGCCACTAGAATCCGACGAAATACTGAGTTTATTTTGTTTACACAAAGCCAATGGAATACAACGTGCATTTTTAGCGCATCAATGACCTCTTCGCCGGTTGAAGACCTTAATTTATTCTTCATGTTTGGAAATAAATAGAAATAATTAATCACCAAATCTAGACTGAACAGTGAATGACCCGTCAATTCGATTCGATTCGAACTTGACAGGTTCGAACCGACTTGTTTCGGCCGACCTGTGACATCAAGTGTTGTCATGATGCAGAATGATCTCACGTTGGCTGTTGTATTTTCTTATTTTTTCCAACACATCTGGCAAACAAAAGGCCGTGTATCATTCAGAACCGTTTAAATAAAATTTAACCGTTTAACCGAAGAATTTAACCGTTTTACGATTCTCAAGTGGTACTGTAACCACGTATCCGTTTATACAACAAAAAAAACAGGCGACCATTTGCTTCAACGTCTTTGCACGAATGAGTTTTGTTAGGTTCGGCTCATCTTGGAAAACCCACACCTTTGACTGTTGTTTGGAATTCAGGGTCATAAGCATAGATCCAAGATTCATCACCCGTGTAGATATTGTAAATAGCTTTTGACGCACCACATTTATAATTTTTTTAACATTTTTTCCACCAATCGACTCGAGCCAGTTTTTGATCACTACTCAAATCCATCGTGAAGTATGGAATTCAACGCGAACACATTTTTTTTACAGCCAAATGTTCACGTAGTACCGTTTTAACTGGAACGCCTTTTTTCTATTTCTGTTCGTTGGTAAGTACATAAGCCATCAATTTGAGACAGTCTATCATATGAGATATAAATCTCACACTCAACTTCTTGGTTCTATTTCTTGCCGGACAAATTGCAATTAATATATCCGCCACGTTTACCCCACCTGTTTGGCAGTTGTATTGCTTAATCACTTTGGGCCTTACAACTTATTTGTACTATTTATCTTATTTGAACCAATGAAAAACAAAAATCGGTCTCACAACTGCTGAGAGCATTACTGCGGGTTAGCTAACATTTAGTAACTCCCTCTGCCTCTTTTTTTTTCATACTTGAATTGGATTCGAGTACATTTCTGGCTGCTGCAGGTATTCTATTTTTGTTTAATGTGCCGGCTCATTTAAGGCATCTATCGAAAAGTTCTTTTGTCAATTTGAATTTTAAAAATATGTGTCTACATAAATTATTGATCCTGGCACCAAAATTTCGCTCAATTTTAAAACAGCACTTTCACCTAATCTAAAACCTGCATTAGTGTTGGACGGAAAGGTCCAAACCAAACCATCAGGATTCGCCGAAATAAAAGCTTCTAGCCTAACTGGATTTGGTTTATTAGGGCCTTATTTTTTCATGCCACATTTACTAGAAAATGGGATAATCATTTCCTCCAGACTAATTTGTAGCATAGGTACTTGTTTCTGACTTAAGTATTGGTCTCACTTTCCAAAGCTTGTTTTTATCGTTGAGACACATCATCATGATACACAAGTTTAAGTGAATTGCGAATGAGGAACCTGTCATGTGACATAGCATTAGCTATATGTATGTCCTATAGTTTTTCCAATACATCCTTGGAACTGGGATTATTATCTTGCATTAATTACAATGCAAGATATTAATATTGTTATTCCATAAAATATAATAGTTTCTTTCGGTGTCGATGTTCGATGTGGGTGTTAAGCCCACTGCATAAGTAAATTTACCAGGTACCCTACCCTCTGACTACAACAAGACAATGACGAACACTGGTGTTCACACAGCAAAAAAAGTTAAGGTGGTATTAACAATCAGGGTGTTGGCCTACCCCAGAATGGGAGATTTAGCCCATGGTCACCATGATGGGCAGGTGGGTTGGTGACCACAGAGTATATTAGTAGTTACGGTGTACGAGAGGAGCTGCTGCCCACTTCTCACGCTCATACTCATGTATCATGTAAACTCTTAATGAATATTTTTATTAATAAACAAATATAAACTAACTAATTGAAATAGTAAAGGGACATTTAAATCTTGGTCTCCTTCAGCACAACTTACACCTCCCATCACAGAAATTAGCCTTTCATCCAACTCTGAGATCGGAGGCAAATGTCTCGAGTCCTCCACTACCAGTTTCATAAGCTGTACGGTTTCGTTGTTCCACCAGTTTTTTTAAAGCATATTTTTATCGGTCCAAAACTAAAAGCATTAACAAGGTGTAGGAATTATTATTACATGCTTAATATAAACAAGAAACTCATTTCAAACATATCACACACTAGGCCCATTGATTCAGAAAGCGATAATGTAAATATTTATGTTAGTGTTTACCTTTGCCCATGACTTTGCATCCTTTATTGCACCGCCCAAAGAATTGAGGGAAACTGTAACTTCATCCCATTTAACCTTAGTTAAATGCCGAGCCTGTGCAGAGCGAACATGCCGTTTAGCAATTCCTGGGTTCCGGGGTAAGAAGGTCGAGACATTCTGTTGTAGATATTCTGCAAAAATTTAATAATTCATAACAAAATAACCATATTATTGGTTCGTAGGTGACGTTAAAATCACAAAGTTTAAACTTAAATACTTAAAATATTCTCCCTGCTCACAGTGTCCGGCGTAGAACAAGCCAGGTGGACAAAAATATTTATTAATGGTTTTGGGACTATATCTATAAATTAATCATTTTTATAGTATAACTAGCCGACCCGGCGAACTTCGTACCGTCTAACAGTCAATGCTTGTCGTGTTACCTTATAGCTGAACTTATTTAGGCTTTGATGGACATAATACAATGATACAAAATAAATATTATTTTGGCTGAGTGGCTAGCGTACACGCCTAACCGCATCGACTAACCGCGAGTCGGGTTCGATTCCCGAGGGGGACAGACATTTGTGTGATGAACATAGATGTTTGTATTTCCGTATCTATCTATATATCTTGTATCTATTTAAGTATTGCTGTGTATTGGTATAGTTGTCTAACAACCATAACACAAGCATATAATTTGCTTACTTTGGGTTAAATCAATCAGTGTAAATTTGTCCAGTAATATTTATTTATTTATCTATTTATTTATATATATTCGGGGCGGAGACAAATCCAACGAATCAAACATTCAAACCAAAACCACGAAAATTGCTCCAGCAGATCTCGAGTTATAAGTGTGGTAACAATGTATTTCATGTATACACAATTTTATTAGAGACAAAAAAGAATATAATTATCTCAATAGCTGTACCTAACCTTAGACTTGCATATTAACTACAAAAATTGTAATTCTTACACTAGAGGTATCTATTTATATTAAAACTATATCTTGGAATTATAATTTGATTCCACATTTGACATTAGCTACTTGCGTTTTATAATATAATGATACCACATATGTATAACCTAATAGTGATGCACACAATAATCGATAACACGCTTTTTTTGATTTAACAACACAATCATATGACGGAAATACGTGATGCCCGACTTTCCTAATCCACTTCCTAGTCTGTTTATTGGAGTAAGTTGTTGACGTTGAATCTATAAAATACGCTAATGCATCATCAGTACTTAGTGGTATATAACTTAGCTCAGCACTTAGTTGTTGACGGCTAATGTATGCACTTGAAGAAGCCAGATTTACGCCAATATCCTTTATAACTCTGGCAACGTTTTTATGTCCAGTTGCCCATGATACCTTTGCAGCAGTCATTATTTCCCCACCACAGACACTCCGCGACAGAACTAGATTAGTAACTCTACGTTTCTTAGTTTTAAACGATAAACCTTTAAAGTCTTTCTTTGGTCTTTCGGGTCGAGAAAGGTCAACGGATGAGGAAATAGATTGTGGTTGAGTCGCTTGCAGGCAAAATTCTATCTTCTCAGCTTCTAGACACAACTTATTCAGGAAAAGCTCTTTTGATTTTCCTGAAGACACCAACTTGGTACCTGGTAACGCCATACATAGGAATTACATCTTAGCAAATGGCCGGTGGTTAATTATAACACCCTTCCTTTCATTCCCAT
>DVZL01001586.1:0-17262 GCA_018236625.1 Lasaia peninsularis
TAATGAATATTGTGATTATAAAGTACAAATTATTAATAAATAAGTTGATTATGAGCAGAAAGTGGTATTTATTTGACCTTATACTATCCTAACCATATGTACTCGGATGAGGACATAGTCCCGATGTACTCGTATAAGTACATAGTGAAAAACTCACCGGAAAAGCCAGACATTTTTTTTAATATTTTTCTTGGTCTCTGTGCCACCACTGATACTTATATACAATATAAAATTATGATTTTTTTTGAAAAAAAATCCCAGGACTCTAGAGGATAAGAGAAAGAGTGGGATTAAAAGAAATACTCGGGGTAAAATACACTTGAATTGCAACAACAATCGTCAAATTCTCTTACTCTATCCATACCTGTTCTAAATTTCGCTCGTTTTATAACTTCCTTCTCACTTTAAACAATTGCATTCAAAGTTCTCTTTTAAAAGACGTATCCAGCAACTACTTTTTACAGGGTTAACTTAGCAAACTAAACACAAATTTTTATTATTTTTTTGTTATTATTTTATATATAGATGTAATCTGATATATTTTTATTTTTTTAAGTACTAGCATTCTTTTTTTTTGTTTTGTTTCTTATTTTATTGTTTTTTTTTATGCATCTACCTTTAATTTTTATATTTTTCCGTTGGTCCAAAGGTTGGCTGGTAGAGAATGCTATACGCATTAAGATCGCCTTTAGTATAAAACATTTGTATGTTATGTACAAATAAGATTAAATAAATAAATAAAATATGAGAAAGGGCATGCTTCTCGTATGGGTTAAAAGTCAACCGTAGCATACCAACACCGTCGATGTTGTAGGTGTATGGATATCTTTAGACCGGTATGATAAGTTTAATGTGGAAGTTCTTCGGCTACCCTACTATCTGGGCTAGAACACGACAGTGTCATCATAGCGGCAACATAGGTAAGTTACTGAACACTCTACTACTTGTGGCTAAGGTAAAATATTATTATTAACTAATTAACTTAAAATAAAGTTTTAGTCAATATTTAGTCACTTAAAATATTATTAGTGATTTAGCCCTAGAGCAAATTATATGCTCATTACTCGTGTTATGGGTCTTCGTCTAATATAGTGATATTTAAACAATAATAGAGTAAAAAGTAAACTCTGAAATACTGTCATCTATATAGAATAGACCAACTGCCTTCCTACCAAGCAGCTCGTAAGAGGCGAGCATAGGATTACTAGGTAAATACCAACATAAACACTGGTAGTAGAGTGCTGTGCAGAAACTCGCCCGGGTAGTGATCTACCGCTTTGCCTATTGCCATGATGACATTGTCGTGTTCCGATGTAGATGTAGCCGATACACTTGATCATAAGGTCTAACAGCCCGACCATAAGGTAGCGGCGCACCTATAACATCTGTGTGTTAATAGGCCATGGTTTTTTCTTACCATCAGGACACTCGCGTGCCTGTTGTCTTATACCATAAAAAAAACTAATATTATCATGACATACATGCTCAACTCTGTCTGAAATTGAACCCCGACTTCGTGAAAGATGAGTGAGCGAGGTGTACACTCAACTAATGACGTCTTAAAATAATTTCCGATAAACATTAAAACTTTATGAGAAAATATTTAGCATAAAAAATTGAATAGACATTTAAGGATAAAATGTTCAACAATTTAAGGTGCCTACAAAACAAACTTTTCGAGATTTTAACAGTTTTTAACCTAAATTTTTAATTTACTCATGTTTTTATGAAGTTCTTAGCGCGCCCAGATCTCAATATATATTTCTTTTATTGAAAATAAAGAAAAGCAGATAATTTTTTATTAGCAATAACTACATTCCCTCGATATTATATTCTCTATGTTCTATTCTATTATTTGTTTGTTATTGACTAGCTGTGCCGGCGACTTCATCCACGTTTTTATTTAATTGCTTTATTTTACACATTTTTTAATACAAATTCTGAAAGAAAGGTAGCCTTAGTCTTTCCTTATTACATCAACTGTCTGCAAGTGAAAGTCCCGTCAAAATCGGTCCATCCGTCTCAGAGATTTTTTTCTGTCTGTCTGTGCATGAAAAGTTAATTTTAAGAAACATATGGGCGAGTTATATATACGCAAGAGAACCCAAAACAATGCTTTTTTACTTTATCTGTTTGTCTGTATATCTGTATGTTTGTGCACGGTAATTTCAGAAACGGCTTAGACAATATAGATGAAGTTTTCAGAAATATGTTGTGTTGGCATTCACTGGCAACATTTAGTGTTTATTTCATTTAAATCAGTAAACAAATAAAGAAGTTATGTCAATTTATGTCAGTCACGTAATATGTACCAATTTAAATAAATTAAAAACAAAAACAACTTTTATTATTTTTCGAGTTGCTCTCAATGAGCCTATCGTAGAAGTGCTTTAAAAACAACTATTCCGCCATTTTGGTTGGTCTGCCATATTGGATTAAGAATAATGTCATGTACCTTCTCGTGCATTGTCATGCAAACTAAACGTGTATACACAATTTCAGGTCAATCAGGTGAAGGTACTTCAAAATTGAATTCTATGATTCCACCTGAACATACATATATTGCAAGTTAAATAAAAGCTTTTAAAAAAGCTCTGGTATCAAATCGAACTGATATTAAAGGGGTTATTAGCAGCAACGGAACGTTACCTTCTTTATCGTATAACCGGAATGCTTCTTTTAACTCCTGCTGCATTGCTTCTGCATCTTCCTCAACCATAAACCTGGAGGCCAGGGTTACGAACTCCTCAAACTCCAACTCTCCGGAACCTATAATGTTACAGGTTTTTGTGTTACCCACGATTCGCACAAAATTCTTTCTCACTTCCCTTGTACATTTACTTTTTAAGGGACTATTAAAACCGTCTCTCGTCCATTTTCAAACTGTGATAACTTGTCTATTTTGTTTTACCAGATACTCTGAGAAGAATAAACAATCTGCCTTCCTACAAATTGGCATTGGCAGTTTGTAAGAGGTAGAGGTTAACTGGGTTCCCACAAAAGCACTGGTGGTAGAGTATATTTCATTGTCTATGTACGATGTATATTTATTTTATTTGTTTTACATTAGATACGTATTGTATATGTACTATTTGCACCAAAGGCTTATTTTGTTACTATCTGTATATGAGTGTCTGTTTTGCAAGAGTTATCTGGCAGAGACTGATACTTCGCGATAAGACCGCCTCTGCGTATCAATTCAAATAAGCTTGTATGTTAATAAAAAATAATTAAATGTTCTTCATAATATGTGTATTAGTGGGCAAAGTATTCATTCATTCATTTGTAGGGATCCCTACCGGAACGGTAAAAAAACGAAAACCTATTACTAAGACTCCACTATCTGTCAGTCTGTCTGTTTGTTTCCAGGCTCTATCTCATGAATGCGATAGTTACGAAGTTGGACTTTTTTTTGCAGATGATCTATTTCTGTTATCCCTTTAACAAAAAATATTAAAACAGAATAAAATAAATGTACAAAGAGTGCTATTATACAACAAATTTGATATTTTTGACGTTTTTATAGATAATGATACGAAACCCTTCGACTCGACCGACTCGTACTTGACGGATTTTCAACAATCAAACTTATATTCTTTTAAAAATACACAATATATTAAAGAGGTTATTGGTGCTTTGTCAGCAAAGAACAAAAAGAAACCATTGAGCCAAAAGTCTGTCTGTTTGTTTATTCCATCTTATCTCCCGAATGGCTAAACCGATTTCGACGGATATTTCAGTGGCATATTGCTGATATATTAAAGACTACTAACTAAAGCTAATAGTCACGCTTTTTGTATAGGCATTGTAATTTTATTATTTACACCTCTTTACGTACACTTCTTTGCACGATACATAAAAGCTCAGCGACATCTAGTGAACTACTACATTATAAACATAAATAATAAGACTTTTTCAATGCTCGACAAAGTACTCGTACCAAAAATATGAAAAGGGTTCCTTTATTAAAAAAATACTTCCCGTAATAAATTTCTACCGTAGGCGAAACCGTTAACAATATAAAAGCGGATGTTTTCTTCACCTGTCTGTCCCTTTTCAAAAAGTAACACGCAGTTTTGACGTACGATGTAATAATTGTATTATGTTGAGGCTTAGAATAGAAAAATTACTTATCCGAAGAAAAAACGGAGCTTTTTAATTCGACTGAATGTCCTTTTAGGATCTTTTATACAAAGAGTAACAAAGGAACCCTATTACTAAGACTTCGCTGTCCATCTGTCTGTCTATCCCCAGGTTATATCCCATTAACTGTGAAAGCTAGGAAGTAGAAATTTTCGCTTGTACTTCTGTTGTCGCTACTATTAGGTATACTAAAAACTAAATAAAATTATTATTTAAAAAGGGATCCCATACAACAAACGTGATTTTTGCTTTTTTTAAATTAAGGGACGAAACCCTACATGCGCGATTCCAACTCGCACTTGGCCGTTTAATATATTCATGTTACTCGATATTTCTGACAATTAGGGACCGATTTTCAAAATTCTTTTTGTGTCGTAGACAGGTATTTATATTTCAATGATAAATGGCGCAGTACTTTTTTGAAAAGAAAAACGAAAAAATATTGAATTACATTATGATGGATTTAAAGTAGGTTTTTTTGCAGTTTTACTTTGTTTAAATTACAATTCTGTTAAATATACGTTCGATTTTATACATTTGCTTATGTGCATATGCATATAATTCCATTTACATGGCGTTCGTGTATATTTTGAAAACTTTTCATTGTTAATACTTATTTTAGTAGTTGGAGTTGTTTAAGCTTTGTCCAGACTATATATATATGTTCCGGGTTCTCCTAAAAACATAACTTTACCTAATGTGTGCTCTATATGGCTGTCACATCATGGTGGTTTATCTTGGGTGCATTGTATTTCCGCCTACCCTTTAGGTGATATAAGCGTGACGATGTTTATTTTTATTTGCATAGAATATATATTAGAGTGAATATATTGGAAACCGGTTTAGACGCAAAGCCCAGAGCTTCCAGAACTTTACGATTATACGTCAATGAAATATTCGCATGCAATCGCTGCAATTAAGATATCTTTGAAAATACCATTGATTTATTCAAATACGTTTAGTGCATTTGTTATTGGTGCCAAAATACAATTTGTTCGAACATTTGGCGTACCTGCATGAATTATCCATTTACGATGGCTCCCGACATTGATTATTTGGCAACTTTGTAAGCAATTAAATTAATGCCAATTACTGTATTGGCAAAGACTGGTCTATGAGTCATTGGTTTAACTAAAGGTAATGTATTTTTAGTTGTGGTAGTAGTTTTAGTATAATCTAGTTTAAGAGCTTATAACTAATATTGAAGATTTTTGTTACAATTTATGCAATCTTGTAAAAATACCGGCCAAGTGAGATTCGGACTCGCGCACGAAGTATTTCGTACCATTTTCTAAAAGACCCGTGAAAAATAGGTTTGCTGTATGGGATCCCTCTTAAATATTTACTTTATTCAATTTTTTAATATTCATTGTTGATGCAGCAACAGAAATACACCACGTGTGAAAATTTCATTTGTTTAGGTATCGCAGTTACTGAGATATAGCCTGGTAAAAGACAGATAAGCAGATAGACGTACGGACGAAGTTTTAGAAGTAGAACACCGTTAGGTTATGTAATTCTTAAACCCTTTGTTAAAAGGTTAATTATACTACTATTTATTCTCAGAGAAAGATTGGAGAAGCTATATAGCTATATGAATTCCCTAGTGTAACAAAATAAGAAAAGTCAGAGATCACAAGTAAACTTCCGGTCGTCGGAGTTAGAAAGTTGCATATTTTAATAGAGCAGTGGGAGAAAAGTTGCCACTTTCCGCCCGTAGGGCACAAATAATGTAAATGACATTTCTAAGACAATAAAATAAGTAAAGTCTCAAATGCGATCTGGCGCTTTCTTTTATACTGCTCTTAGTGTGTATATTAATCTGCTCGACAAAGTCTGAAAGCGGCAATTTATTAAGCGCAACGGGAGAAAATAGTTTTCCGCCCAGGGGGCACAAAAATGACTTTCATGTGCGAGAAATAATTAATGGAGGAAGTTAGACAAGTATGTAGGGATCATTAACTTGGCTCTGGATACTATCTGTCTCTATAATAGACCTGGTGTTTGTGTGTGTGTGTGTGTGTGTGTGTGTGAGAGAGAGAGAGAGAATGTGAAAGTGTGTGTGACACATAATTAAACAAAAAACATAAGGCACCGAAAACTTACCGTCTTCGTCAACTTCATTGATGATCTCTTGTAAATATTCATCCGTGATTTGATGACCTAACATTCCCAGGATGGTGCCGACCATCACAGTACCTATACATCCCTTCTTCTCATGGTCAAATGCTTCAAACGCCTTCCTCAGGACTGAAAAGTAGAGAATTATACATTAAATCACTAGTGCCGGTTGCTTCTAAATTTATTTTCTAGTGTATGCTATCTTTTTCAATGTAATAAAAACAAAAGAGATGGGATATTTCAGTCGTGTCAAATTTGTTAGGACCAACGAACTATTCTGACACATCTAAATATGTTTTGTTTTCTTGCGTTAAAAGAAGATAGCGATAATTTTAAAATAAGAACTGATATCTTTTTTTATTAAAAATGTAATATTTTGATTAATCAGGACAAAAAAAACTATCCTGACACGTCTAAATATGTTCTGTTTTCTCTTTTTAAATATTTTTTCATTAAAAATATAATATTGTGTGGATTATGTACCAAAACGTGTGTACCATTGAGGCTAATAGTAATTTAAAACATTCGATAAACTTTTTAATGAGGAGAAAAACTGGGTCATAATCAAGGAAAAAGGAAAAACGATTATTTTTCCTCGTAATTTTATTTTGTTTATCAAACTATGAAAAGTTTGACGGATATATACCTAAATATAATTATTATACATTATTATTAAATCTTAAAAAACACGAAAATTAAAAAAAAAACGACAGCTTGTAACGCTTCAATTACGCCATCTCTGTTCAATAGAAGTTTTAATTACATGTTTTCAAAGTTATCTAAAAACTTGTATTGCTTTAGTTTGGCTAATAAAATGCATTAGTAAAAAATAAATTAGTCCAAATTAGTTGATAATAAGAGGGTTAGTCTGTGCCATGAATACGAATATACTTTTATCATAAGTTTATCGAGTTCATCAAATTTTAATACTACCCCAGTGACCACTTTTGAATAAATCAGAATCATTGAAATTGGTTTCAGCAATTAGCAAAGACATCACGTAGCTCACAAATCAAATAATTTAGGAAACTCATGGTATTAACATCATGATAAAAACAGATTGACGTACGTTAAGGATATTTTGTTTAAAAAACGTTGTAAAGCTCACTAAGTAAACTAAGCAATTAAAAACCTTAAATTCAGTAATACGGAAAATTATTAATATAATTATTGATAAACTTTAGACGGACTCAAACTTTAGGAACGATGGCGAATATAAGCCCAGATTGAAAAGCATACCAAAAAAATAAGAAAGCATGAAAAAATGTTTATTGTAAGGCATGTAAAATAAAATAAAAACTTACTTGCAATTTGATCCTTGTCTAGTTCATCCTAAAAATTAAAAAAAAAATTAATAAAAAAACTTAAAAAAAAAACACAAAATTTAAATCACAAAATCTCACCATTGTTATGTATTTAGAAAAATAGGGAAAGAGTGTACGCTATAACGGATCCTAGTACAATGAACACTAGCCCCTGTATCTGAATGAACTGGCACACTAGACGTATTCGTACTACGAAATCACCCAGTATGGTTCGGGCGGACTCGGGTTGGTCTTCCGTCGTTACCACGAGTACTTGTCTCTTGGCGAAACAACCGCTTTTAACTCTTACTGTTAAGGCCAATATAGACTATCTTTAGATTAAACTTTGGTGTCCGTTAAAACGGCAGGACCTACAGGAAGTAATTTTGTTTGTAATATGTTTGATGTGTTAAGTTTGTAATAGAATTAACCATAATAATTTTTATAAAAAGGTGATGGTTTATTCTATACGTTCTGTATACGATTAAAATCTATATAAATAAAATTGGAGTGTTTTATGTAATGCGAAAAATGTTTTTTGTACTAAATGCATATGTATGTTTACAAGGTAAGTACATGTACCAAAATAATATTTTTTGATTTTTGTCCATCCGTTCCTTGTTTCCGTAAATCTGTGAAATGGCTATACCGATTTTGACGGGACTTGTACTGGCAGACTGCTGATGTAATTGGTTTTCTTAAAATCCTTGTAATATTATACTATTTTACTATATAAATGTAAACGTATATTCTAATTGTGAATTCAAAAGGCTAATTCACTAATTTGGTTAAAATCAATCGTTTGCGACGAAACACGGAAGAGGTATATCAAGATATATTCAATACTATAATTTTTTAAAACTTTCTTGATCGTTTACACACTGTATTTTTTCGATTCGGTCACTTTCATTCTCTCTCTTTTCTCTTCATCTTAGCCTTTACCCCTATTATATCAGATGATATCGGGATCGGCTACCTAATCAAGAGGTTTTGACTAGGGCACCAGTTTTTACGCAAAGCGACAGCAACTTTTGCAACCCAAAAAGACAACCCAAAAAGACATTCAAAAAATGTACAGAAGACCGAAAAACTCATTGGTATATGACGAGGTTTGAACTTGGAATACCCTAATGGTATATAGTTCCTGAAAAGAAAAACATTTTTCCCTTATTTCGATTAAAAGTTCAATATTTCACAGTGATTATAATTAAGCGAGTATTATCAAACTTCTCAAAAACAGATTAAAGTCCTGCCGTTCTGACGCACAAAAAATTTAAAATCAGATTGAGGTTCTAATAAATGAGAGTTATTAATATATGAGATAATAATGTAGATGATTGCTGACAGTGAGATATGTCTAACGTTTTATAACCATTCCATCTCCCTACAGCCAACCAAATGTAGCAGAATGAATGCCTATTTGGAAAACTACTATAATTTTAACAGTGACCTATTATTAGCGAACACAGAAGTTACATGTAGTTAAAGGTACTATCTGGAGATTATTGTCCGCAAAATTAATCATCTATCCAAGTACCAAGTACGAGTCGGACTCACGTACGAAGGATTCCGTACTATAAAAAAAGGACAAACAAAAAGTATTTTATTTAGTGTTTGTCGTTATAGCAGCAATAAAAAACTTTTTAACTAGCATGGTTTATGAGATATTGCCTGATGACAGATAGACGGACAGTAGACTTTTAGTAATAGGGTACCGTTTTTACTCTTTAAATACGAGACCTAAAAACGAGAAAGGGCATGCTCCTATAGTTCTGTCATGCAGACAGAGTGTAAAACTGTAGACCTATAATGCGAATGTATATGTACGTAGGTACATTCATATACATTCGCATTATAGGTCTTCAATTTTACATCTTAATCTAGGATTATCCGAGGGTGGTGTCAAGAGTTTCCGCAACCGACGTGTATATCAGAAGTAGGTCTTTTTTTATAGCATAAGACAGCGAACAGGCAAACGGGTCTCCTGATGGTAAGAGACAACCGTAACCTATAGACACCATAGATGTTGTAGGTGCGCCGCTGCCCTGTGCCCTGAGTGCCTCGGGCTGTTAGACCTTATGTGAAAGTCTTTCAGACCTTATGTGCAAGTCTTTATTTATCTGTATCTATATATATTATAAATGGTTGCATGCACTGCATGTCATCGATGACCTCAAAAACTACTGGACCGATTATTATGAAATGCTATTAGATATATTAGAGATATAGATATAGATGTCTGTCTGTCAGTGAAAGTCCCGTCAAAATCAGTCCAGACGTTTCAGAGATTAGCGGGTACAAACAGACACACAGACAAACAGACAAAAATTGTAAAAAATGTTGTTTTGATATATGTATATATCAAAAAAAAGTTACACTTAGTCAAAAGCGGTTATTTTAATATTACATACAGACACTCCAATTTTATTTATTTGTATAGATATTCTGGAAATTGTAACATTGTTATTCTTCTATTTAAGTATTTCTATATATGAGTATGTTTGATTAACACCAATAAGTAATTTGCTTACTTTGGTATTAGATCAATTTTTGTTATTTTTCCAGGGATATTTATATATCTATACAAATAAATAAAATGTAAGTGTCCCTTTTGATATTAAAATAAACGCTTTTTACTAAAATTATATGTATACATGCTATATAAATGTTTTTAAACAGATTTAATCGAACTTGAGGCTATTTTTAATTAATTAAATTCAAACGCGTAGAACGTCGCAGGCATAGGTAGTATTGTATAAAAATAATAATTAGAACAAAATAAAGTGGAACTATTGAAATAGATTCCATCTCTATTGAAACGAAAGTTTCTTTCCAGAGGTTTGATATCAAAGTGCATGTATTTCGAGACTCTTTTGGCTCTTAGGATGCTTTTAGTGTCATATTCAAAGTTACAAAAGAATTGTGTAGTTGCTTTTGAAATAATGAAATAGCTACACTTTTATAACTGATTGTGAACAATATTGTCACTTTTAAAATGTGCGCAAATGTGAAATACGTTTTTATTATCTTGTGGTGTGATACTTCAAAACAAACATTTTAATCGACGATCGCATCTACAGGACGTGCTCCACGATTTTATTTTAGTCTAATCAATGTTTCCAATTTGTGTTTTTGAAAAACGTCATCTTTTGTCATAGGGATTTACAGTAATTTATAAATACATTACATTATTAGATATTTATGTGAACACCGCCTCTGCGGTGCAGGCGCAGGGTCTTGAGTTCAATTACCAGATCGGGCAACTTTTCTTAAATGTCTTTCAGATAATTCTGAGTAAGCACTTCGTTGCCCGGGATTAGAATGTGTCCAAACTGGTGACATGCTTGCCACCTATCACGTCATAGGCCCTAGTACCTTGGCTAATCGTGGGTGTTTTAGTATATCTACTGGAATAACGAGTCGTGGATATACTAGCACACCTCTGCTTACCTCTTTGAGGATAATAGGCGTGAAGGTACAAAATGTGAACATGCATTTCCAAGAAGTGAGTAGGTTGTGAATTATTTTATTTTGAAAATGTAACCCATTAAATTATTTTTTAGCTTTTAGTTTATCTACAACATTTATCTGTTTACAATAAAAAAGTTTGACTTATAAGATTATTTTAATTTTTTTTTATTTCTCATTCTATTTAATTAATTGAGGGCCTCATTATTCTAAGGTGTCTTGCCCGTTAGATCATTGCAGTTCAACTGCTTAATGCGTAATCCCTCCAAAGATTTCACCGTACTAAGGGCCACGTAGGTTTGACCTTTCCCAAATAATTTCGCGCCTAAGTATACGACTGCGTGATCCACAGTATTGCCCTGCATATGGTGTACTGTATTATACTTACCAAGTCCTTTAATGTGATACTCATATTGATGGGATTGAAAAAAGCTGCATTATCCGCCATTTTGTAAAATCAGCCATCTTGGATTTGAATTTTGTATAGTGCACTGTATTCTACTAAACACGCCCATTCATTTGATTCCCACATTGGAACGACAGAAAGATAGACGGACAGACAGTCAGATAGATAGACAAAAACTCTAAATCTACGATTTTGGTACGTGCACCTTGTACATACTGTATATGCATTTAGTAAAAAGTGTTTATTTTAATATTACATACAGACACTCCAATTTTAGTTATATGTACAGATTTTGTTAGTTTTCTGCTCACGACTTTGCGACGTTAATTAATTTTAATAACATAGATAATTTACAAAAAGCACAATTTTTTCCGTTTTTTACATTTGTAACACAAAATATACCCTCTTTTTAATGTAGTCGGTTAAAACGTATCCTATGTGTTATTCTCATGTATAAGCTATGTTAGTTTTATCTCAATACATCCATTAGATTAAAATAGTAACAAACATCTATACATACTTACGAACTTTCGCGTTTATAACAGTATGATCTATTATTTTTAATAGACTATATTAAATACATGTTACATACAGACAGACACGCAATAAAAGTATCATCGCTGTCTATGACATTTGGCAAATACAAACCGCCCAGTACCAATGTCTAGTCTACAGGTGACCTATTCAGGTGTTCCGTATTTATACAACTAACATACCAACCTATAAATATCATTGACTTTAATAAATAACCGATAAATAAACATGGAACGCGTAGGAATAGATTCTTGTTACATTCTATTACACATCTTCACGCAAAATCCTTGGCAGGGGAGGCAGAGAGTATTGAGTGCCAAGTCTAACGATACAAGAGATATGCAATGCGAATGTGGATGTTTTTAAGTACCCGGAAAGAATTAGGTTGACATTCCACGACCGAATAGATCGTCTATTGTCCGAGGTTGTTCTTGACATCAAAAGTTACGAGTATGTAAGAATCTTGACACTTTGCACTCGATACTCTCTACCTACCCTAAAAATATATATTATAAATAATTGTTGCAGTGTTAATTTTAATAAATACCTCAAAATTTTTGAAAATGATAAAAAAACATATTTAGAATTAATTTAATATTTTTCGTTTTTTGCATTTTTTGCGGACATTTTCCATGAAAAATTTGCCAGCGACTTCATCAGCGTTTTTATGAAATTATTTTATTTGATACCTCTCAAAAATTAATATTCTAAAACAAAATTAGCATAATCCGTTCCTTATTACATCACTTGTCTGCCAATGAAAGTCTCGTCAAAATCGGTCCAGCTGTTTCAGAGATTAGCGGGTACAAAGAGACACTCAGACAAAAATTCTAAAAAATATTATTTTGGTAAATCTACCTTGTAAACATACATATTATGCATTTTGAAAAATTGGTTATTTTAATATTACATACAGACACTCCAATTTTATTTTGTCTTCCAATATTAATATATGTTTTTACATTTAAGAGCACTCGTGATTATGTTTAATATATAAATTATATTGAATATTCCAATATCATGTTAAATTTTATATTAATAGCAACTTTGCACAATATTTCGTTGACTTTTGTTCCTTACCATAAGGTTGCCTGGAAGAGATCGCGAGAACACGACATTGTCATTATGGCGGTAGGAATAGGTAAGGTGGTGGATCCCTGCCCGGGCTGTGCAGCACTCTACCACCAGTGGTCTTGTTGGCAAAGACTGATAACCTATGCTCGCCTCTTACGATCTGCCTGCTAGAAAGGCAGATGGTCTATTCTACACAGAAGACCCGGACTGACAACCACCACGGTTTTCTATTTTTTTGTACACAAGAAAGAGTTTTTTTATTATATGTTACAATAAAATATTAAATACATAAATAACTAACAAAAGTTCTAACTGGAATAAAGTTATAAGTCTTAAAACGTCTTCGCTAAGTGTAAGATATTTGGAGCTTAATTGTAGAACTTTGGTTGTTCGAGCCAGTTATAATTAAAACTTTTAACTGCAAGTCAACGGCCGTCACGAAACTATGAAACAAAAGCACATCAACTTGGTAGCAAATTAAATAGGTAATATAATGAGGAATAATATTTGCTGATGGCACTAATTTGGATTTTTTTTTATCTTTGAAGCCGTTGTATTTTTTTGGTTGGGATTTTGTATCTAGATAACTGTCAATGTCAAAGTCAATAAATATATACGTTATAAAAAAAATCAAATCAAAAAGAATTTGCCGCCATTTTTTTGTATTTTCAAGCAGTATCGCCGTAGAACTTAGCCTCTGTCTACGATAAAAAAACATGTAATAAAATTTAGAATTTATTATTATTTAACACTTTACTGTACACAGGTAATATTAAAGAGGTACACACAAATAACAAAACAGTACAAAAGCGAGCTTATCTCTGACAAGAGATATCTTACAGCTAACGTAGGATACTGAAAAACAGCATTAAAATAATCAGAAAAACGAAGAAAGAAAGGTAGGTAAACTGTGTACAATGTAAGAGTATTAACACGTAAATAAAAAATACATGCAAATTAAAAAAATGAGAAGAAAGATAGTAAGACATAATAATATTACATAATTATATTAAAAACGAAGTTATAAGTTTAGTAAGATTAGTCCTCAATCGGTTTCTGTAAGTTTATTGTTTAAACTAAAGGTATAGGTATCTTGATTACATCGCCATTGTAAGTAAAAAAAAATCCAGCATTTTTAAACTGTTTTACGATAGAAGAAGCAGCATGGTTATAGCCAGACCGAAGAGAACAATACTAAGTTCTTTAATGCACGCTGTTCGCTATTCCAAGTTATATAGTCAGTATCTCTCTCTATCTCTTTCTTTCTCTCTTCGCTAATAAGGCTATTAGAACAAAGGAGTATTAACTAATCAATTTTTAAGTTCATTGATATTGTCTTCGCTAAGTGAAATATTTGAAGCCATAATTGTAGAACTTTGGTAGTTCAAGTCAGTTATAATTTAAACTTTCAGCTGCAAGTCGAAAGCTCATTTGTGAAACAAACACATATCTTTGTAACTTATTAACATGAAGCTAAACTATCTGGAGATTAGACTCTAAACAAAGACCAGTCCTCAATTTTGAACATGCATCACTTTCTAGTAGGGCCGGCTATTTCACTCTCATATAGACTTGTTTTGACTTATTAAACTACATGAAACTTGCAGAAAGAGGTATTGGTCAGTCTAGAGTGAGTTAGCAATATTACTTATTGGGATTTCTAGCTTCATACTAGACTAGTGAAATATTCTTGGATGATAGATAGCGTAGACATAATTGACGGTGATATTTCCATGATTGATTAATTATTGTTTGGTGATAAAAATAATTCATTAATCTTAATAAAAGTCGTTTTTTATCAATGACGCTTTGACATGATATTTGACTGACGTTTACTTCGGCCCGGATGGAAATTGGTAACTTTCTGCTCGCCACTTGCTTTTGGGGTGAAAAATTTTAAGCGTCATGGGCAGTAAGAAGGTTTCAAATCACAATGATAATTTTCAATTTATGCTTCGTCCAGATAATGACATCTGACACTTTATAACATTAAATATCTTCACACCCATATCCTCAAACAGGTAGGCAGAGGTACAAATGCACTTATGATTAGCCGACGATATTAATGGGACCTAATATTAAAATAGCAAGACAATAGCAAGGTAAGTTCGTCAGTATACCGGGCTGAAATCTTGGGTTTTCTCACGATGTTTTCTTCACCATTGGTACATGGTGGGGTTCGAAGCTGAATTGCCGGAATTAAAGTCTAAGACCCTAATAGATCATAGAGGCTAATGTGAATCATGATACTTATGTTTAAAAAAAACACATGTAATTTTTAACATATTAGGTATTTATAATTAAAAAAAAATGTTTGAAATTGTTAACTGTTGTCAGTTGTGTAGATGAATGATCAGAAAGAAAAATATCGTTAATAACTTAAGTTTTAGTACCGATGATGCTGTCAAAAGCAAAACTGGTCGGCTATTTAAAAAAAATCCATTAAAAGTAATCTGCAAAAAAGTAAATGTGTTTTTCATTAAAAAAAGTTTTTCTTTTAAAAACTTAACAAAACGCTAACAATGAAAAATATTCATAATACTTTATTTAGTACAGGACAAATCTATACAAATAAATGAAATTGAAGTGTCCATATGTAATATTAAAATAGCCTCTTTTGACTAAATGCATATGTATGTTTGCATGATACACATCTGTCTGTACCTGCTAATCTCTGAAACGGCTGGACCGATTTTAGCGTAACTTTCACTGGTAGAGAGCTGATGTAATAAGGAATGGCTTACAATACTTTTATTTTTAAAATTTTAAAAACATAATTAAATAAAAACGCAGACAAAGTCGCCGGCACGGCTAGTGTGAAATAAAAATGAATAGTTTTAATTTTATTTGGCAAAACATCGGTATTTTATTTGTCGACGCCTCAAACAAATCAGCTTGTCATATAATAAATAGAGCCAGAACATTTGTAATATATCCATCTACATATAATATTTAATATGGGTAAATATCGCTTCTGTAGAAAATATACTCTACTAGCTATCCGCCCGCGGCTTCGCCCGCGTGAATTATTTTAACAACATAAACAATTTCCAAAAAGGCAGACATTTTTCCGACTTATAATACTTATTGCGTAAAAACATACCCTCTTTTTAATATAGTTGGTTAAAAAGTAGCCTGTGTCCTTTCTCAAGGTCCATTCTATCTCTGTACTGAATTTCATCAAAATCGGTTCAGTGGTTTAGGCGTAAAGGCGTAACATACAGACAGACAGACAGTGTTACTTTCGTATTTATAATATTAGTATGGATATTTACTATGGGTAAATATCGCTTCCGTAGACATACCCTATTTGGTGAACAAATATAAGATACCAGGGGTGATATTTATATCACACAGTGATTTTGATGACATCAGTGACAAATTAATCAATTTCATAATTTAGAACACTGATCGTATCGCAAATAAAAATTAGAAATATGTTCTACTAATTTTTAGTCGCCTAGGCACATATTAATTTAGGGTTCTGTACCCAAAGTGTAAAAAACGGAACCCTATTAATAAGACTCTGCTATCCGTCTATCTGTATGTCTATCACCAGGCTGTATCTCATGAAGCGTGATAGCTAGACAGTTGAAATTTTCACAAATTATGTATTTCTATTGCCGCTGTAACAATAAATAATAGAAACAAAATAAAATTTACAAACCTAATATATGTCGTTTTTGGAGATTATGGTACAGATCCCTTATTGCGCGAGTCCGACTCGCACTTCACGGATTTTTTAAATATCATCTATGTACAGAATTCAGTCTTCTACATTTTTATTATATGAATAGATGATGTAAAATTAATGTATTTAGAAAATAAGAAAACAGACGAGTAGGCTGAGTTTCTTTCGCCGGAATTACTCAGTGAGTGACAGCGTTCCGATCCGGTGGTAAATTTTAGAGTTATATCATACTAGCTTTCCGGCCGCGGCTTCGCTCGCGTTAATTATTTTAATGACACAGACAACTTTCAAAGGGCAGATATTTTTCCGACTTATAATACGTATTGCGTAAAACATAACCTCTTTTTAATGTAGTCGGTTAAAAGTATGCCTATGTCCTTCCTCATGGTCAACTCTCTCTATGTACTAAATTTCATTGAAATCTGTCCAGTGGTTTAGGCGTGAAAGCGTAACAGACAGACAGAGGTACTTTCGCATTTATAATATTGGTACGGGTAGACGCGTCAGAAGAACCGCTTGTA
>DVZL01001587.1:0-17255 GCA_018236625.1 Lasaia peninsularis
TAAATAGATACCAGAATAAATTTAATAAACACCCAGACCCGGAAATACAAACATCTATGTTCATCACACAAATGTCTATCCCCGTCGGGATCGAACCCGAGCCTCGCGGTTAGTCGATGTGGTTAGGCGTGTACGCTAAAAGCTTTTAAAATGTCTTCTTCTTTTTTTAAGTTTTGTAGCAATTTTTAGTGAACTCTGCCAGGGTCAAGTACGTATATACCTACTTATACACGTGGAAGTGACTCCAAACCAGTATAAGGTACCGCGGAAACTAATTTTCACTTCGGTTAAGTAATCTTAAAAAAATAAGGACAGCACAAACATCTGTTAATGCCAGCACCAACATTGAAACTAGTGTAGAAAATTTACTGTAGGTGAAAAGACATAGGTTAATAAGTATTTTAATTTTACTGGACGGACATTTTCAGGCAAATAATATAATAAAATTATAAAGTGATAAACAGTATTTAGGACCGCTGAAAAATATGTGATCCATTGAGCTTTTAAAATGTCAATACCTAGTGATGATAGTGATTGTCAAATGTCAATTGTGTCAATAATCTATGGTGTCAACTGACAGATGACTATGACTACACACAACTGACAACAGTAAACATTAAACTCTTTTATCAATAATTATTATTATCATTTAAATAGTAATTAGTAAACTTAAAACTGAAACGAATTTTAATGTTAATAGTTTATACAGTGTATTGAAACGTAGTCATATAAATACATCTTCTGTGTACTGTGTTTGATATTCTTTTATGACTCTATACAAATTGCGCTCAAGAAAACATTGACTTTAGTATTTTAGCCTTTACTAATCTGCTTTTACAAAGGAACATAAATTGGATACTTAAAATAAATATTTATTAATAATATATTAAACTGAAAATTGGAACAAAAATTTAAAATGGCAGAGCCTGATAGTTCTCTAGACATTGATGGTAACAATTTTAATTCAGAAAAGTATTTAGAATGTTTAATGAAATGTGCCACGCTTCGGCAAGTAATGGACAAAGAGGCAGAAGTGGTCACACAGAGTCAATTCTTGCAATCGGAAATGCAAACTTTAGTTTACGAAAACTACAACAAATTTATATCAGCTACAGAAACAGTTCGGAAAATGCGCTCTGACTTTAAAGTAATGCAGGAAGAAATGAACAAACTAAGTGAAAATATCAATAACATAACAACTTTTAGCTCCCAAATATCCGAAAATCTGAAAGAAAGTGGTAATACTGTAAACAGGCTTTGCAATACTCGTCAATTGCTGGACAAACTGCAATTTCTTTTTTTACTTCCAACACAGTTGAACAAAGCTATAGAAGAATGTCGCTATGCTGATGCAGTTCAAGACTATACACATGCTCAACGAGTCCTACAGAAATATGGAAGTCAGCCATCATTTCAAAGTATACAAGCAGAATGCTCTGAAATTATTAATGAATTAAAGAATACCTTAAGAAAAAGACTTCTTTCACCTGACACTTCTGCTTCAGAATTAGCAGAGAGTGTTGGATTGCTAAGACAGTTGCAAGAGACGGATTCTTCCTTACAAGAAATATTTTTAAACTGTGCTGCCAGTCGATTAGATCTGAACATAAATACATTAAAAACTATGGTTGAAAATACAGACATACTAGAATGGGTTGAAAAATGTAACAATACTCTGCTAGCCGATTTGGGAATAGTTATAGCATGTTACCACGACATGTTTCCAGATAAGGAGAGTGCCAATCTTCCAGAATTTGCAGACAAAGTTATGTCACAAGTATTTCATCTATTTGAAGATGTTATTAGAAGACCAGAAAATATTGGAACTGAAATATTAATCAGAGGATTAGATAAATTCTTTAGAAAGTTACAGGCCATGTCTCAAATAATTTGCAGTGATGCTGTAACTCTAAAAGCTCAAGATATTGTAATTCAATGCATAAAACACAAGGCAACCATTCAATATAAAACAATACACCATCAATTTAAAGAAAATCTTATGAGAGTCAGACAAACTCTTGCAAGCAAGGGCACAGACAGTGCTGACCTCAAAGATATTTTAAATTCTTTACAAGTACATTTTATGCAAAAGATCCAGGCTTCCTTGCTGGATTTCATGGCGTTTTTACATAGTAATCTCTCTTTTGGCTTGAAACAATGGTGTGCTATAGCCGTTTTTGATGCATGTTGGACAATTATATCAGAAACACTAATTAATTTATCAAATATGATAAAAGATATGGCTGTTCTACAGCCATCAAACAATATACCTTTTGAATTATTACTAATTCTAGCCAAGTTGTGTTTGGAAATCCAAGAAAGTGGAGTAAACACTTTACATAATCATCTTCTGAAACTTTTAGAAGAAGCAGCTCCAGGATTTAAAGCTGAAAATAAAGACACTAACAATGTAATAGTCCATTTGTCTACTGCTGCCCAAACTGCATTGGATTCAGAAGTGGTATATATTGGTCAGACTGCAGCACAAATGTTACGAGTTTCCGTATTAGCAAGGGATTGGTTAAGGGCACCAGAACCTCGGGGGCCAAGAGCAGTGTGCCGAAGAGTTGTTGAAACACTAGCTAGTGCAGACAGCGCTGCGGCTCAACTGTTCCCTACAAGTATGAAACCCTCAAGTGATTCAAGCCGTCGTACTATTTGGTCTCGTGCTCCTTCCTCTTTTTCTCCACTGAATAGAATATTTTCTGAAAGGATTGAAGTATTCAGCCCTGCTGGGGCAGATAGAGGTGCATTATCAAATGGTGCTCTTAAAGTAGCCTTAAAAGCACTTGTGGAGTGTGTGAGGTTGCGTACATTCAGTAGACATGGTTTACAACAACTGCAAGTTGATGTTCATTTTCTTCAACAAAGACTATCTTGTATGAATGATGAAAGACTCTTAAATGCTCTATTAGAAGATGCTTTAGCTTCAGCCCAATTGAGATGTGTTGATCCACAACTAATGGAACCAAGTATTGTAGATATTATATGTGAAAGGGGATAGATTTGTAATAATAATATGAATTTAATAAATTAAAAACAATATGCTGTGTATGATTTATTGTCAAAAATTACTACAAATTATATCTCTTACAACATACAAAACACGAAATATTATTAAAAACACCTTTTGCTACAAAACAAATAAACAGCACATTTTTAGACAATTCAACACGGCATCATATTAAAAATAATGGTATCATCTACATACTTTTTATAAAATTATATTATGTTAAATGCTCTTAACTGATCTCACTAAACTACTTCTTACTTTAAATATTAATTACATACTACACAGTTAGTCACAAGATGGATTGTGGTCAGAAACTAAAGAAACAATATTACATTACTGTTAAAATTACATTTCTTAAAATTTTGGTCCTAGTTCAAAAACTATCTATTCTGCACTAAAATATTTATCATAAAAAAAATATTATTTAATTGAGATTATTTAACTTAATATTTTATGTATTTTTTGGTATGTCACCTACCATAAAAATGTCAAAATTTAGGTTGCATTTATTTATAACAATTTATCAAAAACATCTCATGTCTTGATATTCTAATCAAAACTAAGTGCTACCATAAAAAAAAATAAGGAAGCTCTGATATTTTTATAGCAATATTACAACTTCTAATACCATTTATAAATTTTATAAGCTCAATATATCCCAGACTTCAACTGTATATGGTCATTCTCATTTACTCAAGCCCAAGAGTAAAATATGTAATGTTGAATAATTACAAGTATCCCATAAACAAAAAGATACTTATTGTAGGTTTATATCGTCCTTCCCTTTTGTACACGCATGTTATTGATATAACAAAGATAGAAGAACTGCATGTGCCGAATTTAACTCTACAAGATATCATTTTTGTGGGATAATAATTGATGACTATTTGCTTTGTATGCTTTTTTCTTCAAACACAAAAGATAAACAAGTACTCGGCAACTGTCAAAAATGACTTAAGTTTATATAACATATTCATGAAGGTAGTTAGGTACAGAATTAAATTTAAGCTACTTTTTTCCTGATCTATAAAATTGGATATGTGAATTGCTAACGCTAAACAACTAGAATCAATATATTTTCAACAACATATTTTTACTTTACACAACAAATTTGTCACACAAATAATATCAAATCATTAGAGTAACATTGTGTTCAATAAACATGAGGATTTAACTGTTTTAGGTTTTTGTTACATAACAGCATTTATAAATTAAATTGGAGAAGCAATCAAAATTTATTAAATTGTAAAGTATTGACATATTAAAAATAAACATTGAAGATTGTTACAACCCAAGATAATACTTCCATGAATTATACATATATTTTAGTTTATTTATTTTATGGAATATCTTCAATAGGCAGACATAACTCGTACAACTCTATAATTACAGTTTTAAAAGTTTATGTTCTGTAACTTATACAAAACTGGAGTATATGTTGCTAAATAAAATGAACTATATTTCAATCTCGATCTTAAAGTCAATAAATGAATGTGTGATAAACCAAATTTTCTATGTCATACTCATTGATTTCAGAAATAAATATTAGACTATTTTCAACATTTCTTGAAAGGAATATAGCATTAAATTTAAGTAGTGTACAAAAGAAATGGATAATATCAAATTCTGGAAATTTGTAACATGTCATTAACAGTCATTTAGGCATCAAAGCTGTGGGAGTACTCAACATTTGAAAATCCAATTAGCATAAATTACTAACTTTGGCTAGGCTTATCAATGAAATACAATTTTAATTAATATTTAGAATAAACAAAAAAGAAGTAAATTAATTCATATATCAATTACAATTCAACTCAATTTAGTTAAGATTGAAAATTTCATTTTTATGATTTCATAACCTGGATAAATTTGTAAGATATCAACTTTGTTTCACAATATGATATGTTGATAATGACAAAAATCAAATGTTTCAATATATATCAAACACATGTAAACATTTTTAAATCTGACATTTCAAATATTGAGTATTTATCTGAATTGAATATTTTGTTTCTATATAGATTATTATATTATATATTGAGCACAACTAAAAATTGAATTGCACTGTGTAACTTAATAATATATTAAAACTATTAAAATATAAATAATTGCTCTTTTACTACAATATATTTAAATCTAGAACAAATTGACAAAAATATACCTACTATATAATTTTGAGGTTGAAATGTACATATAGACAAGACCAACACCCTCAACTCACAATAAAAATATTTGATATCTTAAATTCGCCAAAATTGTAAAAATATTATATTAAACAATGGTCCGTCTGTTACATCTTTGTGAGCGTTTGTGATGCGCACTTTCGTCTAGACACTAGCGTTCCTATACATTTATGCTAACCAACAACTCGATGAAAATTGTGCAACTAACCTCACTTTTTTGTTCTTTCCATAAATTTTCTCATTTTTTCTGGCACAGGAACACCTTTGTGCACAGAACTTCTAAGCAGTTTCGTGCTCGATACACTTTTCACTTTATTATTACTAGAAACTTTAGCATCACTATCACCGACACTAGACTTTCTGGTGGCAACGCCGGTCTTATTCGAGACGTCAGTTTTAGATTTACCAAGAGTAGGGGGCTTGGGATTTTCTTTTTGTGATGTAGCTGGGACGGGAGGTGGTGGCGGTGGAGGGGGAGGGGAGCGGCGGCGACGCATGCGCGGCGGGGTGTGCGCCAGCGACGTGTGCCGCGACAGCAGCGCCGCGCTACTGAACAACTGCCCGCAGTCGCACCGGTGCTCCGCTTCTGTTGCGCCTAGAACATGTTTTACAGATGAAGAACAATAACCTTTTTGCACACAATTTTAATTTTTAACAGTTTGTTTTAGTTTGCCCAGTTTATTTGTTTGAGTCAAATTTAGTAATTGGAATCTACAATATTAATATTTAAATTACCCCTTTTCTTGACAACAGATCGATGTGATATTTGGTAAACACTTTTAATCTTGATTCGCTTCTCTGTCCCTATACACCTATGTATGCTTTAATCTTAATAAAAAACTACGTAACGGATTTTGATGCTGTTCTCTTAAATAGATAGTAAATCAAGAGGAAGGTTTTTTGTGTATATAACATGTAGAGTATACCCCTGTGAAGCCGGGGCGGGTGGCTAGTACAATATAATACATTCTTTATGAATGTTTATGTCACTGGTAGAAAAAGGAGGATTTATATAAAGTGGCGGATTACATATTTTCTACAACTACCTCAATATGGGTATCTAATGAAAAGACTTGATTAGTAGAATAAAGTCTTCTTCAATCGGGATCCAGATATGAGTGTAATAGTAAGTTAAATGAACTCAATAGAACAAAAAAAGTAAAAACTTGTAAAAAAATATACTTTTTATGTCTAACAGTTTTATTACAATAAAAATTCTACACAACTTTTATCGCGCCATGGGCGTAGGTACCGCCATATCAATGTATTAATAATACGAGTTACAGAGGTCCCTAACATGTAAGCTAAAAAAGTTTACGCTGCTAAGCCGATATATTAAGATAGTATAAAATATATTTCTGTAATTGTAGAAGAGATATATTTCATACATCTTAATATGATATCGGCTTAGCAGCGTAAACTTTTTTTATAGTATAAGACAGCGAACAGGCACACGGGTCTCCTGATGGTAAGAGACAACCGTGGCCTATAGACACCATAGACATTGTTGGTGCGTCCTGTCCTGTGGTCGGGCTGTTAGACCTAATATACAAGTCTACCGGCTACCGGGATTCCTACCTGAGCGAGTTGCTGCACAGCACTATACCACCAGTGGTCATGGGAAGGCAGTTGGTCTATTCTACACAGAGGACCCTCACTACCCTAGCTATTATTGAAAGCCGCAAGATATGTAAATGGAGGGATGAAACATCTATGTTCATTACACAAATGTCTGTCCCCGTCGGGAATCAAACCCGAGCCTATAGATACCATAGCTGTTGTAGTTGTGTCGCTGTCCTGTGGTCGGGCTGTTAGACATTATTTGCAAGTCTACCGGACACCCTACCCTCCGGACCGGAACACGACAATGTCATTATGGCGGCAGGAATAGGCAAGGCAATTCTTTGAAGCCAATAAAAAATATTTGATCATTTCAAATACTTACGTTTTCTTATAATTTGTGTTGAATTAACCACTTTGTGCTTTCGTATAGATTTTCTTTTAGCTATACTACTAATAGATTTCCGTTTACAAACGAGAGGTTGGCTCTTTACTTTCTTTTTCACTTCTTTTTGGTTAATATCAGACGTAATATGTTCTGGGAATGAATATTTTATATCACTATCATCAGAATCTATAGATGGCGTAGCTTCCGCATCAGGCTCTGAACTTTCTGTAATATTATCTAATTCAGTCTGTTTCTTTTCTACTGGTTTTGCTTTTAAACGTGGCGCTTTAGGTGGATGCTGAAGTGAAATTCGTCTTGGAATAAGATTTTTTGAATTAGGCCGTTCTATTTGTAATGAGTTACGTTTATTTTCTCGGACTTTCATAAAATGTTTTTCCTCAGTATTCTTGTAATTTGGGTTAAACATGTAACGAATCTCGTCGTCATCATTAGAATCTGTAGATTGTTTCTTTGTAATTGGCTGTTCAAGATTTAAAGTTTTCTTACGTTTAGTAATAGTAGGCGTTATTTTTTCTTTGGATGATAACTTCTTTTTAGGACTAGGAGTATCTGGGATTGTTATAATTTCAATTTTCTTAAGCTTAGCTGGTTTTTCATTGTCATCATCACCTGTTTCTCCATGACTTACTTTTGAATCGATAGCTCTTTTGGGACATGATATTTCCTGTTTACATTCGTCGTTTTGTTTATTTTCAGAATATTTGTCACTTGGAACTTTTGTTTCACCAAGAGACTGGGTGTGATTAGTTTTATTTTCTACTGCTTGTTTTACTTCATTTAAATTGTCCAAACATTTTTCATTCTTGTCTATGCAATGTACGGAGTCATTATTTTCTTTAATATTGTCAATAATTTCAACATCAACATCGGTATCTTGTTCATTTATAATCAAATTCTTCTCTTCGTCATCTTTATCCCCGTCTGTTTTTTCTAATTTCTTCGATGCGGATTGTTTTTTCTTTCGCAAACAAATTATTACGTGTTTATTTAAAGAGTGTTCATTAGGAAAAACCATGTAACACAATGAACACTCATGTATTATATCTTTTGTTGAAAGCGAACTTTTGACGCTTTTATCATCAGACTTTTCAGAGCCCGTATCTTGATGTTGCTCTTTATGCTCTAATAAAAATTGTAATTTTTTAAATGTTTTCTTACAAATATCGCAAGTATGTAACTCAGGTTTTACTGAATCTATGTTTGACTGAGTATTTGATGTATATTTCTTGCAGATTCCACCGTGTGTTTCTCTGTGTTCTACAAGATGATGTAGTTTTCGGAAAGACTTATCACAAGGTTCGCAACGGAAACCGGCACTAAGGTCTTCATTTTGCTTATCATTCTTAGCTTTAATTGTTTTAGATTCACTTTGGTCGTTAAGGCTTTTCCTTAGTAATCTAGAGGGCACTGTATTAGGATTATGTATAATTCGGTGTTGTACTAAATGATGTAGCTTTCTAAATTCTTTCTTACAAACTTCGCAGCTAAATACGGATTTAATATCTTTATTATTTTCGGGTTTTCTTATGTCTTCGCCTTTATGCTGTAATTTGTGGTTAACTAAATACGACAGCTGCCTAAAATTTTTTCCACATATTTCACAAGTGAGACTACCAATTTTAGGTTCCGGTTTATTTTTACTAAAAGATTTTTTTGATTCTTGCTTAGGATGTTCTAGATCCTGTTTTTTAGGTGTATCTTCAATTACTATAATTTCGTCTTTGTTGACTGCAGTTTTGGTTGGGTTATCTTTGGCTTTATTCTGCTTTAAAGTTTTTAATAATGTCTCGTCATCGCTATCTGTATTGTCTGATGAACTAACATAAGATTTCCTTTCAGAATCTTGTGATTGTCTGAATCTACTAGAGCTTCTTCTGTCTGAGTCAGATCTACTTGGCGAGGGACCAGTACAGTGTTTTACATGTTTGAATACAACATTTTCTGACCGGAATAATTTATTGCAAATAGGACATATAATATTTTCATTAATTTTTCCCATAGTCCAATTTTCTTTTATAATCTCATCGTCACTACTGTAATCAGATTCAGTCATTGAATTAGCTTTATTGTCCATTTGTTTTATACTTTTCTGAGGACTTGCTGGTTTATTAATTGGTGAACCTGTTTCAGGAAGTGGATATTTTCTTGGTCGACCCCGTCCTCTTTTTATTGGAGTACAATTTGGTGGCTCGTTATGCAGAGAATTTTTATTAGCAGCCTGAGTTTCAAGAAGTTCTGCTGCTTTTACTAGATTATCTATTGCCGAAATTGTACTGCCAAAAGCTTCACTATTTTTAATTGGCTCTCCAACTATGTTATCAGATTCATTACGTATTTCGTCTTTTTTCTCATTAATAGTAGTAATACCCCGATTTAGCAGATAAGACTTCTTTGGTACAAGAGTCCTGGAACATTTTTCCTCGATTTTTTCTATCTTTCGTTTCTTTTTAGGAGAAATTTCAACACCTAAATCACTAGGATCTATAAGCTCAAGATCAGGAGCTTCAACTGGAGTAAACACTTGTTTTCTTTGATGTTTGCTTTTAACTCTATTTTCATCTTGTGATTTTGATTCAATCGAAGTATCTAAAATATCTGAATCTATAGATTCTGACGCACTTTGTGTATCATACTCTGTCATAGGTTTCTTAGAAGGGGCTAACTCTTGGCCTTGGACATCAAGATTTACAGGAACATATTCACTAACTGAATCCATGTATACTACTTTAACCGGTTTATCTTCAATTATAGCGATTGGACATTCCATTTGACGTTTCACTGTAAGCGCCGACTGATAAGCCAGTTGAACTTTAGATTGATAATTTTTGTTGTATGAGTCTTCTTCATTTATTGATTTCATTGCTGTTGCCGTCAATTTGTTTGGGTGGCAACTGGTACGGTGCAATACATGCTTATTTGTTGATTTTGCCTTTGACTCAGCGAGCATTAATTCATTTCTTGATAATTTCTTTATTGGGGCTTCTTTTTCCACTACACTTTGTATCACATTATGAGGTTCTTTATAGTCGAAATTTACAGTGAGACAATTCTCATATGTAATAGAGTTTCGTCTAGCAAACTTATCAAACTCTTTTTCAGTAATAATAGCTTCCTTTTTAGATTCATCTTGTTTGGCCTTTTCCTCAATTAGCAAATTTTGTGTTTTAGTTTTGGTGTCTGTCACATTTTGTATGTTATTACTACGACAAATGTCCCCAGTAATGGGTTCATGTTCAATTATTTCTTCTTCAGATAATTCATCTGCATTGATAACTTTGACGTCTTTAGGTTGATGTTTGTTATTAAATGGCAAAAGATTTGGAATCTTGTTGCCCTTGGACATTTTGTGTTTTTCTACATTATTGTCATGATTACAAACTTGAGGTAATTCATGTGGTGGTCTCTCTATAAACGGTATACCATGCAATTCATTCATTTTCTTCTCAATGTCATCAAGTGAAACCGGCAAGTTTTTATTTTGTAGTTTCTCGCAAGCGTTACTTACTTCTGTATGCTTGGATTCATCTAAAGGTCTGACCAAAATGGGTTTATTTATAATTTCCTCAATAGTTTTATCAATTAAATCTTGATTTCTTTGGGTATGTGTGTGCGTAAATACCCTTGTTAAAGACTTAGTAGGTTTACTTGATACTTTAAGCAAATATTTGTCTTTTTGCTCTTTTTTTATATCTGTACTTTGAGTTATTTTTGACCCTTCAGAGTTATCTTTTGGAACAGAATCATTGGAGTTTACTATGTGACTAGTTACTGAGTTCTTGGAAAAAGCAGTAATTGTTTCAGATTTTACATTCATTTTGTTAACAGATAAATCAGAAGTTTTTGCTATTGCTTGATGTGATTGTCTTTGACTATCAATTTTCTTTAAAACATCTCTCCTATTTAAGTCATTAGGCTGTTTAATTTGTTTAGTGTTAGAATTACTACAAGGTACTTTAGATTCTTTTATCTTATTTAAAAATTCTTGACGATTTGCCTCAGTCCATTTTCCAAAAGGTACTGCCACATTTTTAGTAATAATTGGCTTTGCATCGGGAATTTTAGACATTAACTTTTCTGCTTTTAAATTAGAATCTGAAATTGGAAAAGAAACATTTTTTTTTGTGTCAAGAACCTTTCCACTCTGTTCTTCCTGTTTTGTTTTCATAACAGGTATAAGACTTTGTGGATGCATTTTGTTTAACCCCTTAATATCTTTCGAATCAGTTTGCATCTCTATTACTTTTGTGGTTACTGTAACATTTCCACTAATATTGCTCTTATGAATATCACTTGATTTTCCTTTAACTCCAACTGGAATGTTGTCAACAGTGTTTGTTTTAATAAATTTGTTTTCTTCTAATTTTTTGACATTAAAGTTTAATACATCTTTGTCATCTTTATTACTTTTATTTTTTTGTATCTCTTTGATATTCCCCATTAATGATTTATTTTCAAGAGATAGCTTATCATCATTTAAACTAGCAATTGCTTTATGGATTTCAGTAGTACTTGCTATGCTAGAAGAAGCATTTAGTTTGGTATCTTTAATTTTGTCTTCTTTTCCAATATAATCAGTAATGCTTATGTCTTGATGTTCGATTTTTTTATTGTTTTTATCATTATTTCCTATTTCACTGGAAAGTGAAATTTGATTTATGACAATATTGGTGCCAGATTTAATAATTTCAACATTTTTATTAGCACTCAAATTGATATCTTGAGACAACTGGGTTTCAGCTAAAGGTTTTATTGTATCCTGACCATCAATGTTGGCATCAGAGCTTTTCATAATAATTTTATTGGGTACATTCTTATCAATATCTTGAAATTTTTCAATGTTTTTATCTATGCTAAGGTCTTTGATGGTTGTATTTACATTGTCCATTTTTTCATTTGAATTTACACTCTCTTGTAAAGTTTGTGATTTCAAATCACCAAATGGATTTATAGTAGAAAAATCTTTATTTGTATGTTTTTCGTTTTTTTCAAGATTAATTTTTTTGGTTTCTTTAAAGTCTATGATGGTAGTTGGTAACATATCTTTATCATTATTTTCATTGGTACATATATTTTTTGACATATCAACATTCTCATTAATTTCTTTATTCAAATGTTCAGTTTTATCATCTAAATTTTCTATGTTATTTATGTGTTCCACTTCTGGTTTGGTTTCATCAGGTTCTTTTACCTTGTGATGACTTTCAAATGGTCTTTGTTTAGAACTAGAATCTACAGTATGAACTTCTATAGTTTTCTTAATATTATCAGAATGTCTACTTGGGTGTAACTGTTGATCTACCATAGTTTTTGTTAAGGGTATACCCTCTTTATTTGGCGTAGAATGATATGTCATTGGAGTAAAAGTACTAATTAATGGTGACTTTCGAGATTCGTTAAATTTCATCATTTTCCATTTAAATTAACTTCAGATTTTGTATCAATCTGTGTTTCAACTTTAGGTTCAGACCTGTCAGGTATGGAATCCAGATTTTCCTTTGTTGGCTTTGTTGGTGTATAATTAATATCATCCGATAATTTGCTACATGAAGGCTCAGTTGCTACTTTACTTATATCTTTAACAGGCACATGAGAATTCATTTCAATAGATTTTCCTTCTTTTGTAGGCTGAAAAACAAAAAAAATTAGACACGGATTTGAAGCTATTAAACAACAAGATCAATAAAAAAGGTATTTACCACTTCCTTTGGAATTTCAATCTCTATTTCCTCATAAACTTCTAAATTTCCTTCCACATTTTCACTGAAAATAAAATAATAATATTTGATGTAATATATTTATTTATTTAATACCTTATTGTACATACACAGGTGTGTATGTATAACAAATAAAAACATGCATAACACATATTTGAGCAATAGAATAGTAGTAGTTTTTTCATATATCATATTCAAGTTGTACAACTTGATGGACACCTTTGTATGTTGTATAGCATTTTGTATGTTATGATACTTCATAAATAATAGTTAATGTGTGATAGTATGTATACATGCACATAGAATATGCATTCAAATAAAACCAGTAAATTGAAATCATAGTTATTGACCAAAGCATTGCAACCCCCTATTAGAATTAAATGAATAAATAATAATAATAAATATTACTGGACAAATTACACAAATTGACCTAACCCCAAAATAAGGTAAAATAATAAATGTATCCAGTGAATGAAGTTCACCGGGTCAGCTAGTAAATACTAAAATAAATAAATAATAATGGATAAATTACACAAATTAATCTAACCCCAAAATAAGCAAATTAAATGCTTGTGTTATGGGTGTCAGACATCTATACTAATACATAGAAATACTTAAATAGATACAAGAATAAATGTAATAAATACTCTGACCCAGGAATACAAACATCTATGTTCATCACACAAATGTCTGTCCCCATCGGGAAACACGGTTAGTCGATTGGGTTAGGCGTATTTGCTAGCCCTCAACTAACGATGCAGTCAAATAAGTATAAAAAATATATACTTTGCATACTAGTACCCTTGATGCACTAATTACTGTACTTTTAATATTAGACATGTGCTAAACATGGCACTACGAAGTAATGTGATATTACATGACATTTCGTGCCCAGTGATATTACATTTTAATATTACTTCAAACATTACGCGTGATGTTTGCGCTATACATCACTTAAATAATGCATTACCCAATGCCATGTGTGATACCGCGCGCTATACATTACCAAATGCCATGTGTGATGCCTTGCATAAAATAAACCTTAAGGTCATCAAAATACAGTTGTAAATACCAACTGAGCGGACCAAATGCTCTAGACTCTCGACGCGTTTCGGACATCCGATTTCCGAACTTCCGAGGTTGTACGAACATTGCCGAAGTTCGACCGAACATAGCTGCGATGTGCTGCCATGCCATACTGATACACATTACACTCAGAACACTGATACAGTACAGCACACGTGATACGAACAGCGTGCGTAATGTTAAGTGTCATGTGTAATGTTTCATTACACATGACACTAAACAAGACATGTGTGATGAGATAGTACGTGGTCATGCCATATTTTGCGTAATGCATCACTCACATTACTTACGCATGTCTATTTGATATGCAAAGGTTTTTATTCAAAATCATAGATACAATAACTTTTCAATTATAATCCTAGCACATGAAACTTTTGATCATGCACAAAATATTTTTAAGCAATAATTGTTAACATGTTTACATAATATTTGTTAAATAGTCTTATGCAATACTAAAACTCAAACTCTACAAATCCTAACCCGTTCAACGTGGTCAAAAATTAAAGGGTTCCCACAATACTACTTATGCCACATACACATAAAATATCTACAAACAGGTACCAAAATAAATTAAAAAACAACAAAATAAAAGTTGGACCTTTGTTGTAGAATTGGCAACTGCTGTCTTATTGTATGTATTTTTAAAATAAACCAGTTATAGAAATCAAAGAGTGATTTAATAGTTTTTTTTAAAGTATATAGTACTGAAACATTATAATATCCAAAAAATACTTAATTATACACTCGTAGACTGTAATATTTCACAAAATATAACCTATTTAATGAAACAATGATAATAAATAATGTTAATTATAATTGGTAAAACAAAATTAAGTTAATATAAAATATTTCTAAATAGCACCTACTGTATAACACATAACATAACTTTATGACAACAACAATAATACCAAATAGAAAAACATATAATTATATTTATGATATCTTAAGATGTGTATGTATCAACATCGTTTTCACTGAAAAAAAAATGACTGTATTATATCACAGTTAAAACTGAGTGACTTACGTTATAAAATATGTGATAAAATACATGCCATTATTAAAAAATAATAAATATCCTTACCGCACTTTAAGAAACTTAAAACTTTGTTGTTGTTGCAGATCATCAATAATTTGAACAGCAGCAAGCTCTTCTTCACCAGTTTTCCTATATAAATATAAGCCATTACCAATATCTATTGCATCCACATTTTTCCCATCAATTTGTAACACAATCTCAGTGTCCTTACTTGGAGTTGCTACAGGTTCTTCAACTTCTAGACCTTCTGGTTTTTCAATAGGAATTATTGGATCATTTTTTGTTTCTACATTAGGTTTGTCATCTTCAATAGTAGCGTTATCATCAATAACAAGTTCATCACCGTCATATGAATTATCATTATCATCAAAAATATTTACCCCACCTGACAGTATATTAGCTGCTTCTATTTGTTTACCAATTTTATAGCTGTCAACTTTCTTTGGTATTGGTGAAAGATTGGAAATAATGTCTGAACCTGTTATTGTTTGTTCTGTATCAGTGGTTGATGTGACAGAGTTTTTAGAAGGCGACTCGTCGAATGTCGAGTCTACTTCGGATAGTGAGAAATATTTAGATGAACTCTCGTTAGCAGTTATGAACCCCTCGCTTGGCGGCGAGGACGTATCCAGCGTAGTGTCACGGGATCCTCCAGTTTCACCTCTTAACTGATTCAATCTATCCATTTTCACAATTCATCTGTTTTGATCAACAAAAATATAAATGACGTGAGATATGTCGACACCTCCTATCACACTATTTCAGTTTTAGGAAAGCCGAAGAAAACATCTGAAGGTTGGCCAATTAGCACTTAGGTCAATAGCAGCAAATTACAAGTGAAATTTTTTAGTAGAACAAACGATAATGAAACTGTGACACATATTCAATCACAATAAAACTTATTATGAATCAAATATTAGTTTAAAACGTTTTACTTAATAACGCCAATCGAAAAAAATATAAATATTATTCATAGACTGCGTGTAACAAAATATTTTTACAATGATTTTATTAAACAACACAACACATCATTCTAAGATGGACGTCGCGAAAAATAGATAACGATGTTGCCAAATGCTAAAAAACCTTTTTATTTTTATTTTTTGGCTGTCGGGATGTCAAAAAAGCGATTGATGATTGAAGTCGTATGTCAAAACTATTATCTCATATTCCATGATGGAAACACAAAATATTTACGTATTTGCCTAATAATTAAAAAATGACTTGCTTTTAATTAAACATATTATAACTTTTATTGCGTAATTAAGTAATGTTATGTCTTATTAAAGAAGTGCCTCATTATACAATGCCTAAACTAGGTGATTCTACTCCATCAGTTTATCGTCATGGCTGCGTAACATAACTGCGTTCTACGATGTGTTTAAAAAAATATCAGCAGGAATAAAACGCGTATAAACTTCGTACCTACACTGGAGCAACTATAGACGCAACAAGACTTAAATTTTATGTGGGTGAATTAGTTTTTGTGAAATGCATAATTAGAAATGTGATCCGAAATACCTGTCCTGAATACATAATACTTCTTTCTGCCGATTTTGTAATTGATAATGTCAAAACAAGCAGGTCGTGTAGACAGCTAATCCTATTAGAATGAAATAAATGTTTTATTAGTGACCTGCTCCGGCTTCCCACGGGTATATACATTTTATATACATAAAAACCTTCCTCTTGAGTCACTATCTATTTATTAGTAATCCGTTCCATAGTTTTAAAGATTTAAGTATACAAAGAGATATAGGGACCAAAAAAGCGACTTTGTTTTAGACTATGTAGTGATCTCCATACTGGCCAACTTCTCTTTCTACCTATTTTGTGGGGCTGGTAATGTCAAAACAAGTAGGTCGTGTGAGACAGCTTATAATATCAGAATTAAAATATGTTTAATATTACGGACAGATCCTTTGTTAAGAATGTAGTCTTTAACTTCATAAATATTGCAAAGCCGTGAAGTACAAAATATCCAGGAAGTAGCTTGCTAACTTGGTACCTACACATTGAATTTTACAACTAATTATAGTTTTATTTGGAAAAATAATAGTTTAAAAAACTAAAACACGCTTTTATTGCTTATGCAACTAAAAACTATAAAATAATTCTAAGTTATGAAGAATCCATGTTACAGGGGGAGATAACCAAACAATCAGTCATATTAAATAACCTCAAAATAAAATTATAATATAATTTAAGATTTAAACGAAATAATTTAATTCAGAGTAAAAAGCGTGGGGTGCTT
>DVZL01001588.1:0-17255 GCA_018236625.1 Lasaia peninsularis
AAACGAGCATATGCTAATTACTAACTAGCGTAACATACTTATTACTAGCAATGTGGTGTCACACATGCTACTAATGAACACTTGCTCATTAAAAGCATGCTTTCGTGCTAGTAATGAGCACGAGTGTCAGTACCTTTAGATTTGTTGAGTTGTAAGTCAATATCGACTTTACCGTGGTAGTTTATGGTAGACAGCGTTAAAAAATAAGTCGTGTTAAATAATGTTTACCTATAGATAATAAGATATATTGTTTAATAAATAAATATAAATCATGTTTATAATTAAACATTTTATTTTGTAACAACTTTTAACACACATATTCGGCTAATAAATAAATTTCATTTCATTAAGTTAAAAATCGTTATTATTACATAACAAACTGTGCTCGCGACTACGTCCGCGTTTTTATTTAATTGTTTTACACGTTTCTAAAATTGTAGTAAAATCTGAAAAACATTTAAGAAATGTTGTCCGACCTGGGAATTGAACCCGGGATCCGACGTAGCTAAAAGTCTTAACTTTGGCTATCAGTATTACGAAGATATCCACTGAGTGTTCAATGTAGTTTGCCAGAAGAAACAAACAAAACTCCTAACCTTATTAAACAATCGTCTAAAATATATGAGAAATAAACACAATATCAAATCAGATTAATTTGTTTTCCAGCTCCCAGAGTCCGTAGCACGTTTAGGAGCTTTAAAAACCAAACCCGTGTCCTCATAAAGCGTCCGAAATACCAATAACCCTCAAACGAAACTGCTTTTTGCAACCGCAGACAAACTTTTACACGCAATTTCTTAATCCACAAAGCCACAGAAATGTGGTGATACAAATTCAAGTCACGCAGAACTCTATTATAATTTTTCTGATGAGTATTAAATATTCTCTTATCCGTCGTTCGACACTATTAGTTATAGTATAGGATCCCGTTTTACAACGACCTTTACCGAACTGATTAATGGATGAAAGATGATAGAAGCGATAATCTACACATATATCTAATAAATCTGTAGAAGGGTCAATTCTATACATTGAAAATATTGAAAAAATAAATAGCAGGGGGTGTTACTGGATCGATACCAAACCCAAATATGTGATTAAAAAAATTTTTGTCTGTCTGTCTGTCTGTATGTTCAGGCATCACGTGAAAACTAACGGTTCGATTTCGATGAAACTTGGTATAATTATACCTTATTATCCTGGGCATAAAATTGGATATTTTTTATCCTGGAAAAATACGTAGAAAAAAAATAATTAAATAAAAATGCAGACGAAGAAGCGGGGCACAGCTAGTATGATCTATTGCACCAAATATTCTACCACACTTCAGGATGATCATTTTACCTCTATAACAACCGTTAAGGTTCCACATCCAAAACCATTTAGGTCCTCAATCAATTCAGCTAACTTATAAATCAGCAGCAAACACTTGAGAATTTATACATAAACTTCTTCTCGTATGTTATGTAAGGTTATCTAAACTTTGGACACGAAAACGACAAAATGGGTATTTTGTAAGCCTAGCCTACGAGAGTTAATGAAAATTATTCTTCAACTTCAGTGCTCGCCGTTGTCAGGTTAGGACGGAATACCCACCTAGATGTTCCGGAATCCACACCAATACTTTAGGAATTCAGTTTTGGACGCTAGAAGAAAAATTGCTGGAACAATTAATTAATTTGACTTTTACAATTTATATTTGCCTAATTTAAAGCTAAGGTACATTTACTGGAATCTGAGTAAGATATGAGTATAGACTCAATTGAATTAAGCGATTCATTTGTAACAAATGATTCGTATTAAAAATGTCGATGTCCAACTACTTTAACATCAAGATTTTTTTATAGTCTCACTAACTTACTCGGGGATTTACCTTTCTTTTAAAAAATTTGTTTCTTTTTACAAAAATAGATCAGTACAAAAACCAGCCTCAATATGACTCCATCAAATATGTTGAACCTCATCTAGCCCGAGATCCGGCTGCAGAATTGTGTAGTTATCAAATATCACGCTAAAAACCATATTTTTACTTATATTACAGATTAGGAGAATATATATCTACCAAGTTGCCAAACAAAATTGAATGGGGGGGTAAAATTAATTTACCAGGTTTTAAATAAAATATCGTTCATTTTATTGCAATACTTGATATAAAAAAAATCGTAGCTGCCGTTGCGCACTTTTCGCAGCCCATTGTAAACAGGTATGATTTCGATATATTTATACCATCATAAGGTTTATTGATCTTTTATATTTCAACTCAAAGCTATTTTTTTTCTCATTATTTGATATACGGTTGTCTAATTAAATCTAGCCGCAAGTAAGGGTTACTGGCTGTAAAATAGTATCGGCCACATTTTAATTGGCAACCTGATCGATATACATATATTCTCCTCATCTTAAATATAAGTAAAAATATGGTATTTAGCATGTACTCGATAAAAACACAATTCTGCAGTCGGATCTTAGACCAATCAGAAGCGTGACCAATAGAAAGACCTTCAAATTTTCATCTTATACATAACTAGCTATTCTGGTGAACTTCCTCCCGTCCGGAACATATGTGAATTTTAACTTAACATTCCAAATGTTTTCTAAGTTATTTTACTCTAGACGAAGACAAAACAAAAACACAAAAATCATGAAAATCGATCCAACCGTTCTTAAGTTATTAATGGTGTATATATTTAGTATGTATATAGTATATACATACTCTTTTGTTCGCTTTAATATAAATTAAATGTCTGATAATAATTACAGACTAATATTAATCTCAACTTTAATACTAAGAACTGTTTCAATATCGTTTTTCCAATGAGTAAATATTTACACACTCGTGTTACTACCATTAACGCTAGAGCTTAATTGACTATTACTAGGAGTTATTAAAATGTTGATATTAAATCCTTAAAGCCTGGAGGAATAAAGGGCGTGTACTTATAGAAGTCACTAATCTCAGCCGGTGACTTTACTTGCGTGTTTTCTCCGTGTTGATCCGGGTCCCCTGTGTAGAATAGACCAACTGCCTTCCTAGCAGGCAGCTCGTAAGAGGCGAGCATAGGTTAACTGGGTCACTACCAACGTGACCACTGGTGGTAGAGTGCTGTGCAGCTACTTAACCGGATAGGGATCCATCGCCTAAGCTATTCATTCCACCATAATGACAATGTTGTGTTCCGGTCCGGAGAGAAGGGTAGCCGGTAGAGTTGCACATAAGGTCTAACAGCCTGGCCATATGGCATACAACATCTGTAGTGTATATAGGCCACGGTTGTCTCTTACCATCAGAACACCCGTTTGCCTATTCGCTGTCTTATCCCATAAAAAAATATAAATAAAAAAACTTCCAAATGAAGATTCGGCTCTAGCGACTTTGAATAAACATACCTGACATATTAAGATATATCTTGTCATACGAAGTGGTAATTGTGCACTTGGCTCTTGGATATACTCTACATAGTTAAAAATAGAGAAATAGAAAAGAATACGAAGTATAATCGTATATTTCCTTACATACAATATGTCCTAATGGCTACTGGTTTACTGGCTATCCTACCCTCCGATTCTGAACACGATAATGTCATTTTGGCAGTAGAAATAGATGAGACGGTGGATCCCTACCCGGATGAGTTGCTGCACAGCACTCTATCACCAATGGTCTAAATACCCGGTAAACTAAGCTTGTCTATAAGACGAGCTCCCAGGTAGAAAGGCAGATGATCTATTCTACAACGGGGACCATGACCAACAGGGGGAAAATTTTTCAGGGTTCAATTTCCCACTTGTTCTAAAAGTTCTTTCAGTAAATTCAAAATACGTTAGGTTAATTAGGATTGGATTTTTACCTGACATAATGACTGAGACCCTCTGTCACATTGTGGTACCTAATATCGTCGGCTAATCAAGGGTGAATAATGTATCTAGTGGACTAGTGGGTTATTTTTAATAATAAAGTTTAAATTTATAATAATGTTTTTCCCCGTGTTGGTCCGGGTCCTCTGTGTAGAATAGACCAACTGCCTTCCCACCAAGCAGCTCGTAAGAGGCAAGCATAGCTTAACTGGGTCACTAACAACATGACCACTGGTGGTAGAGTGCTGTGCAGCAACTCGCCCGGCTAGGTATCCACCGCCTTACCTATTCCTGCCTCCATAATGACTGTTCCGGTCCGGAGAGTAGGGTAGCCGGTAGACTTGCACATAAGTTCTAACAGCCCGACCACAGGGCAGCGGCGCACCTACAATATCTATAGTATCTATAGGTCACGGTTATCTCTTGCCATCAGGAGCCCCGTGCGCCTGTTCGCTGTCTTATCCCATATAAAAAAATATTCTGAGCATTACATTGCCCGGGATCGGAGTGTGCCTAAAGTGGCGATAGGCTTGCCACCTATCACATCATGGGCCCTAGTACCTTGGCTAATGGTGGGTGTTCTAGTATATCTACTAGACTTACGAATCGTGGATATACTAACACACCTCTGACTATCCTTTCGAGTATAATAGGTGTGAATGTACTCGTGAAAGTTGTAATAACAACGATTATTAAAATAGGTAAATCTTAAAGAGAAGTATCGAGATTAACATTATATAATTTAATAGAGACTCGCTCAACCTTACTGAATGATTCGTTAGACTTAAATAATTCCAGACCGCTTATCTTACATTTTTAATAGCTAGGTTTGTATAATTCGTTTGTTGATTTTTATTAATGAGACCTTATTACATTTTAATTTTTCATATTATTTGTTTATTTTGATAAACATTTAAAATTTAATATTGCTTTTATGATTGACGTTTGAATACTTGGGTATTATTTATTATCAAACTTCCAATAGGAGAAAGTTCTCAATTCATTATAAGTTTTTTCTCTTTTTGGGTTTCCGTAATCAAATGGTAAAAACGGTAGCTCATTACTAAGACTCCGATGTCCGTCTGTCTGTCTTTCTGTCACCGGGGTGTATCTCGTGAACCCTGATGGCTAGACAGTTGAAATTTTAAAAGATGATGTATTCCTGTAACCGCTTTAACAAAAAATATTAAAAGCAGAATAAAATAAATATATGAAGTGTGCTTCCATATAACAAACGCGATTTTTGACGTTTTTAGTTAACGCTACGGAACCCTTTGAGTCCATCTCGCACTTAGCCGGTTTTGTTTTAACTTTTAGTAAGTTTTTAGGCTATTTCTCTGCCAATTTCAAATGGATTTTGTTGATTATTGAATTCATTCATAAGATAGATCATACTTCAAAGGTATTGCCGTTTATAATTTTTACTAGCGACCTGCTCCGGCTTCGCACAGCTGTATATGTTATATACATAAAAACTTTCCTCTCTGAACCACTCTATCTATTTAAGAAAACCGCATCCAAATCCGTTGCGTAATTTCAAAAATTTAAGCATACATAAGGATGTAGAGACAAAGAAAGCGACTTTGTTTCATACTGTGTAGTGATGTACTGTGTGTATACTTCAATGTTTTTTTGAAATATCAATATTAAAGAAGTCACATAACTTGACGACATGATAATTAAATAAAAGTTTTTTTTTAGTTTTACATTGTTTAAATTGTTTAATTTTATTCATTCATGTATTAGTGCTAAGTATCTTAAAAAGTAAAATAAGTACATACAACATGGGTGTAACTCGGCTATTGCAACTCAAGCATTGCCCGCAGATGATCATTCCTTTTTTCCAATTATATGATCATCACAACTCCTGACCATATCAGAAATCAAATCCAATATCAGCCAGATAAACGTTATTAGACGTGAAACTTATAATACCTAATCTACGTCTGATATTGAAAAAAATGCTAAAATCAAAACTACTCGTATACTCTTGACCTTACTTTTTTATTAAAACCTCTTTCGGAAGTTCACCCCAAATATATATAATATGGTTTTAAAATAAGTAGACTTGAAATCTAATTCAAACAGCGTATTTCGATGTTTATTCTCTCAGGATTTAGCGATAGAAATCATTTGGACGTAACTTTTTATGTTATTTATCAGATGCGCTATAAAATCCCTCATTAAATCTATAAGTATCTGGACGTAAAGTATAAAAAGTAAATATTACTAAAAAGGAGATAAGACGTTGGCCGAGATGTGCCGTTAACACATATCGTCGGACTCTTCAAATAAAACGATATAGGTATATTGATCTACACTTTCAAGAAAGCATTTAATGTATACAAATAAATGAAATTGGGGTGTCTGTATGTAATGTTAAAATAATCGCTTTTTAATAACATTTTGTAGAATTTTTGTCTGTCTGCTTGTACCCGCTAATATCTGAAACGGTTAGACCAATTTTAACGGAACTTTTACTGGTAGACAGCTGATGAAGTAAGGAACGGCTTAGCCTAGTTTTATTTTAGAAATGTCCAAAAATAAATAATTAAATAAAACCGCAAATTAAGTGTCTCAATAAAGGGCGAGTCAGATTGGCGCACCGAAGGTTCCATACCTTGTGTGCTATCTAAACAATCAGCAAGGATAGCTACATTTAAACTTCATGAAAAAATATCGTGACACCTATATACCTATATAGGCAAAAAGTACATATGCACCCACAATTAGCCGAAGTTTCATGATGTGACAAGTGGTAAGTCCGTCGCCACATCGATCACAAACCAAATATCACGCTTTGTTATGTTTTTCAGAAAGTGAAATAAAATATTAAGATATTTTGATTTAACTAGATATTCTGAGAATATACTGAGTAACTACTCGTTGCCATTACCGCGATCTAAATGTGGATAGCAATATCTACTGGTCTAATCGGGTCATTCGTTATATAGGAGGCCCATTAAAAATACTTTTCTTATGTCGTTTTCGTTGTAACGGCAACGAAAATACATCGTCTGTGAAAAATTCACGCGGATTTCATGATTCATAATATACATCCTGGTGATAGACCAACAGATAGAATAACAGAGTCTTAGTTATAGAATACCGTACCTTAATGTTTTTAAAATTTGGGAATGAAACCCTAAAAAGTATGTACCCACACGAATTCAGGGTTCCGTACATTATTTATTTATTATTCAAGTATAATAATGCATAAAAATATTTTCATGATTCATTAATGATGTATGTATGTAATTTTGATGTATGTTTTGATAAAGCGCGTTCACACTTATCGCCACTGACCAACCGCAAGCCTCGAGTTTGATTCCCGACATGGGCAGGCATTTGTGTGATGGACATAGATATCTGTATTTCGGGGTCCGAGTGTTTATTATAATATGTATTCTGGTATCTATTTAAGTATTTCCACGTATTAGTATCGTTGTTTAACACCCATAATACAAGCACATAATTTACTTAATTTGTCCAGATATTAGACCAACAAGCCGTTGTTAAAATCGTCAAAAATCGCATAGCTAGTTCAAATAAATCTGGCGTAAAATAATAGAGCTATCATCAAAATGAATTCGTCTCGTTATATTTTCAACACTTTTTCTTTGCGCACAATACTACTTATTACATTATAAAAATCTTCATTGTTGTAGTTCTAGTAAGTAAAAGTTCAAGCACTGTTTCTTCGAAGTTCTGATTGTTCGAGTATCCTCCGGGCAGGTCGATATAACAAACTTAATTTTCGTGCACTAACTTCTGAGGTGAAATACTTTATGGATAACTTTACGACACTCGAATAACTTTTAATTTCATTCATGATTTCGTAATACTAACAGCGTATTTAATTGTTTTTTTTTAACTATTTTCAGACATTTCCGTCAGTTATGAAACTTTTTTATGTAATCCGTTTTTCAAATATCTTGGCCTCATTAAAATGAAGTAGTCAAAGAGCTAGTGGTTTATATATTCATTTTTAAAATATATGGGAGGTAATAAGAGAATTTTAGTAGGGTATAGAAGTCTAATTTTCTTAATGATCAAAATACCGGGATGGTTATTATGCAGAATGCGAGTCATACGACCCAAAACTAATTTCATGTTGGCATAAAACCAACGCCTAAGTAGACTTAATTTCATGAAAAAAGATTTGAGAACCGGTCATAAGACTAGGCGAAATGTAGAAGGATGATAAGGAAGACTTATCCTAACTTTCGCCGGGATTAACGCAAGGATTAGTTGATGAAGAATACTTGAAATATACGTCTTGTTATCAAAATCAGTATTTTTCAGGTTACCAGCTGAAATATGTATTATTTTCGATGTAGTTAAGAAATAATTCGATGTAGGTAAATTTTAACGCGGTATGGAATTGGAAAAAAATTAATTAAAAAATAATTTAATCCTATAGACAAGCGGTTTTTGTGACGAGTCTATATAATACTTAAATTTACCACCGAATCGGGATGTGACCACTCACGTAGAAGATCCGGTGAAAGAAACTCAGCGGGCTCTTTAATCTTTAATCTATTTCCTATATAGATACATTTTACATTCTACAACAATAAGAAATCGAAGGAGGACCTATCAATCCCAAGTATTATATAATCTATATATTTTGCAATATTATAATAACCTTTTTTTATATAATTTAGATAGATAAATATTTATTTAAAGATAAATAGATTTTATATGGATGGGAAGTTTATTGTAAAACGTATACAGATACGAATAAAGAACATAATTAGATATTTCCCGTAATTATGGTTAATGTTTGAAGTAATATTTGTTGTAATTAATTCAAAGTTAATGTTGCGGCCTTTCTATACTCTATATAACACGATCTTTCAAAGATACATGAAAATAGTACAAAAACAAAGAAATAACTTTTTACTAAGCGATTAGGTAAAAAAACCTCAATGCTTATTATAGCACATTCTTCCTTAACAGGAATTGAACCCAAGACTTGAAGTCTACAAATAAGTTAAGATTAATTTAATCTAAAGCAAAAATATGTTTGGCTCGTCGTCTATGAGGAGGGAGTGAGTTCTGCTTATAATTATACAAATATACAAATGTTTGAATACACGAGTGCTATTGATCCAGTCCGTTTGTATGTCACCTATATTTTGAATATAATATCATTAAAAAGTGAATATCGTGTTGCCATATATTTATATCAAACAAGATCACTCACACATACAGTGACAGTCATTATTAAGAGGTCATTTATTATATTCGAATTGATTAATCCTCAGAAAATCAACTTTTAAATTTAAAAATAGTATATTTCTACAAGTCTATATAACGATGTTCTATTAATATAACCTTTATGACTTCATTGCGGCTTACTTTGTTGTCTTTCTCAAAAATAAATTAAACGATTCTAGCAAAAAAATACAAATCTTAGCTAATACTTTTAAACGAACAATTATTGTATATGATATTTATATATTTATTTATACTAGCGTTATTTCGCTGAAATTTAGCACCTAGGGGTTTTGGAAGCTAAAAAAATGATCTAGATAAGTCGAGGTCTTGAAATAAATTGCGAAAATCACAACGTCTATACAAATCTGTCCCTAGGACTCCGATTTCGTAGACTTATCGGCAGATAGCATTTACTCAAGTAGGCTAAAGCTGACAAAAAAGAACTACCAAGCCAACCTCGGTCGCCCAGCATTATGTCTTATGTGTTAGACTTTGTCATGACATGACACTATAAATCAACTTACTTTTGAAGTAAGAAGAAAAAATCTGAAGAACTCATTTTAAGAACTTAAAATAACATTATAAAATTATTCTTCATAATCAATTCCCTCTGTGATACATTGTAGTTTTATTTACGCACGAGGTCCGAGTTCGATTCATGGGAAGAGCAACTTATTCCATGGCTTCTTCAGTTTATCTGAACATTATATAGAAATAGGTTTCTGCTCGATATAACGACAGGCTTGCCACATGTCACATCCCGGGACCTAAAAGTGGTACGTACCTCTGCCTACCTCTTCACGGATGCTAAGCGCGTCTATATTTATTTTATTCCTTCTTTCCTGTACAGAATCTCCTTCACAATAACTCCTGATCTATTTTCATTTATCGCATTGCGCTTAAAGAGTCACGGATGTATTCAGATAATGAACTAAAGAGTTAAGGTCGTAGCTCACATACACGTTCCTGCTACGCCTCGCCTAAAAATATATCATTCAAATATCGACTCTAAGGCATGACCTTGCGATATAGTTTATAATGGCAACATAGTTTAGCCGCCTGATCGGCGTCTGCTGAATGATATTTTTAGGCGAGGCGTAGCAAGAACGTGAAAGTGAGCTATGACCTTTATTGGTAATTTACAAGTTAAACCATATTAAACTAGATTAGTTATATCAGCTGTTATAAAAGCATAATAATAAATGAGTCGAAAATATAAATAGCGATACGAGTATATATGAACATATAGCATCAACAGAATGAATCTGTGGCCCAGTGGATGTACAAACAGCACGCGACGGACCATAAACGTGGACACCGCGGGCATTATCGCGTCCGACTGGGTCGTCGCGGATGCTAACTGCTAATGTACGTTCTGAATTAACGCTTGCAAATAGATGCATATTCCCAAAATAATCTATAGGGACTTTGGAGGTATTATCAAGAAATTATATTTAGAACTAAGTATTATCAGGCATCTATTAAAATTTTGTCATTATCGCCTCTGTGGTGTAACGGTACGGCTGTCGCCTGTTCAGATCGTTAGCCGCGAAGGGTACCAGGTTCAATTACAAGGTCGAGCAACTTTTCTTAAAATGTTTTTCAGATTTTTCTGAGTAAGCATTACATTGCTCGCGATTGGAATGTGCCCGAAGTGTAACAACGGAAACGGAAACAAACGGAAATAATGCTAAAGTCAAGTCAACGGAATATATTATAGCGATAAATATCTTTGAATAACGCATAGAATGAATCAGCAGACCAGTGTACGTACAAACATCATGCAACAGACTATTAAATTTGGACACCACGGGCATTATCGCTTCCAAGTGGATTGCCGCGGCTACTAACTGGAAATATACGTCCTGAATTAACGCTTTCAAAATATATACACATTTTCAAAGTATTCCGTAGGGAGCTTTGGACATAATATTATCTTTATGGAACACTATAAGCGATGCAATCGGATGCTAGCATACTCTTAAATTATGATCATTTGTATTTATAATGGCCAGTTACAAAAATACTCACACCAGGCTCCTTTTAAGAGGTAAATGGAGAGACAATTGCTTAGTGTCACGATTCATACATACTTGTCTAGTTTCATTCACCTTGATTAAATGTATATTGCATGTCTAAATTATATAAATTCCTGATAATCTTAAATCACTTCTGCTTAAAATATTTCGCAAGAAGGTATTTAACTTACTATATTTGTTACAGAAAACTTATTATGGCATAAATAATTACTTTAAAGATAAGATAATATTATTCATCGTTGGTGCTTGGTGAAACATCCACATATTCGTATTTAAAATAAGTACATGTGTTTCTCATTTTAAATATTAAATATAGCTTAAGTTTGACTAAAGAAGTCATGGTTACCGGGGAGTCCGTTTCGCTGTTTCTTCTCCTGACTGGCTAGGTTTGGAAACGGTGGTAGTAAACACCGCGGGCATATCGCGTCCGACTGGGTCGTCGCAAGTACTAATTGATAATACATAGTACATTCTGAATAAATACATACGTCATATTCACAAAGTATTACGAGGTCTAGGAATAATTATTACTTTATATGACATAGAAGATATGTTAAAACTAATTAATATAAGTCGTCTATCTATAATATAACCAACGATGTTGAATAAAATAACACTTGTAAATTTTCCCATATCACTTATTGAAAATTATTTTCGAAATAACTGACCTGTTTTAATTTTTACAACTTCATCAGGGGTAAAGCTTACGTGAGTAATATTTGAAAAAGTACATGTTTTTTAATTAATATATGAATATGTGGATTTTTTATTATTTGCGATTTTGACGAAACTTTCACTGGCAGACAGCTTATGAAATAAGAAACGATTTAGATTACTTTTGTTTTACAATTTTATTTTAGAAAGGTATAAAATAAATCAAATAAATAAAATCGCGGACGAAGTCGCAGGCACGGCTTGTATAAATTATATCTAATTTATTTATATTTAAACATTTTATCTCTTTTGTTCTTATTTTATTAGTAAGAGATAGTGCACTTCAATCAGCACCATTATTACCAATTAAAACATTATACGCTGAAACTTAGCAACGATGTAATTTCTACGGCAATGTATTTGAAAACATGCAACCCGGGTGCTGATGTACAAGCATTAAAGCGATGACGTATCCTTACTATACGAGAGGAAAATGTCAGCCGAGATCCAAACAACGTCGATGTTTTTGACCGCTTCTATATGCTGCGAACAAACGTAGGGAGGTTAACTAAAACGCTACAACATCTATGGTGTTTTTAGACCAGGAGACCCTTGTGTCTGTTCGTTATCTTATTCCATAAAAAAACAATAATTTACATTGTGTAAATTAATAAAATAAGATCAGCGCTGTTTTACACATTACCTACAACATTAATGAACTTTCTATGAACCAGAAGAATAACGCAACTAATTTGTTACAAAAAGGGCAACAGCCTCTGATGGATAGTAATTATTTTTAAAAGCTTTTATTTAACTTGCATTGTATGTATGTACGTATGTATGTTCATGTGGAATCTCAGAATTCAATTTTGGAGTAGATACCTTCACCCGATTAAGCTGAAATTTTGTATACACGTATATTTTGGATCACAATGCACGATACGGTACATGACATCATTTTAAATTCAATATAGCGGACCAACCAAGATGGCGGAATAGTTGTTTTTGAAGCACTCCTACAATATGGGTATGAATAAATGACAGGGCTCGTGAGAGCAACTCGAAAAATTGTGAAAGCTTTTTCTAAAAAACTTTTTTTGCCGTTTAACTTATTATAAACTGAACGGTATCCAAAATACGTGTGCGTGCTGCAAAAATTGCGAGCACGTACGTGAAAACATATTGTTATACCGGTAGCTTAGCGGAGTGTAGACAGTAAAACGAGGTCGGTGTCAGGCGTGTTAGATCGGACACCACGCCAGAGCAAAACAAGTCAGCCATGATCTCTATCCGATGCTTTAGACCGCCTCCATGTTGCGACTGTCAACGAGCACAAGCGATTTGGCCTAAAATAACACTAGGTTTTCAGATTATTTCAAAAAACGTTGGGTCAATTGAACATTTATTTTCGAGGCGATCTTTACTAACAGGTCTGTTAGTAAAAGTTCTTTTATACCTTTCAGGAATTCCTTTTTTCTACCCTAGAAAACGGCATAGACTTCTTAGGGGCAAATAAAAAGAGTAACTGCTGAATCACACGAAATATCTGAAGCTGGTCTTTCTTATCTTGCTGCCCTAGTGTTCTACCTATATTTACAAAGCTTAACTGATAAAATCCGAATTCCAGATAACCTGTGACATAAGTAGTATAAGTTACAATCGTGGACCATTTATTTATACTGAGAGTTGTTATGTCTGTAATTTCTTACTACACAAACTGTATTTTAGATTAATTTAAAGGACACAAAACCAAACTCAAAATTTAAACTTTGATAATGAGATATTCAATAAATTAAAACTGAAAATAAATAAAAAAAAGTAGCGGACTTGATTATTTTATAATCTCATTTGTAATAGATTTTGATTCAAATTACAGTTTTTACAATCTCAATTTTAACATTTTAAACAAAATTTAAATCATACAATATATCAGAACACGCTGTCAGTAGTTTTACTTGCTTAAATTACCTGTATTCCAAGATTAAGCCTGATATTATATACCCTAAAGTCTATATTCTTTTATCGAAGATTATTATATGGACTATCCAATACAAAAATAGTTTCTACATTCGAATAAGTAGTTCCTGAGACCATAGCGTTCAAACAAACTTTCCACCTTTGTAATATTTGTTCAGATATAAATAGGTATAACATAGCGGCGGGTAGTGACAGTAAAGGTTCGATATCTTCCGTATTGGAATACAGAACACACAAAGGCAAAATAATTCAACCATGATCTCGTCGTCCGATGTTTTTAGCCTCTATGTTATCAACTGACGCAAGCAATTTTCCCTAGAATCATTTTTTCAGATGCTTTTATTTTAAAACGTGTTGGATCAAATGAAAATTTCATGAAACGAAAATTACCCTTAAAACCTCCCCTGCCTTCCACTATCCAACTTTGAATCGAGTTTGATTCATTTTCCTTTTATTTTTATTATATTCTTTTCTGTTTCCAACAAATTTCATTCTACTTTTTTTTTCACCTTTCTAAAGGCTAGTCTATGATGAATTTAAGATAATAGATACAAGACATTTTAATCGTATAAGTTTTTTTATATAGTATAAGACAGCGAACAGGCGCACGGGTCTTCTGATGGCAAGATACAACCGTGGCCTATAGACACCGTAGATGTTGTAGGTGCGCCGCTGCCCTGTGATCGGGCTGTTAGACCTTATGTGCAAGTCTACCGGCTACCCTACCCTCGGGACCGGAACACGACAATGTCATTATGGCGGCAGGAATAGGTAAGGCAGTGGATCCCGGGCGTGTTGCTGCACAGCACTCTACCATATGTAAAAGTGTTTATTTATTGTGTGTAAAATATAATAATGAACCTAGTTGTAAGTGTTACTTATTGTAATTTATTAGACTTTTTATATAAAATAAATAAATAAAAATAGACAGACAAAAATACTGTTTCGCTATATTGTGTATTTTTTCTAAATATTGTGCATTCAAAGATTTGATATTTAGATATGAAATTTATTTAAATAAAATATGTCCGGATAACATTTCAGCGCTGGTATATTTTCAAATAAAATACTTTACAATCCATGAGTGATTTTAAAACTAAATCCAAATATCAGTGGGTCGGAAAATTGAGAAGTGGATTAGGCAAATCACTTTTCATCCTATCGCATCCCGACGGAGTTTGCCCTTTTAAATTTTATTATCTGTGCGCTTCGTCGATTATGGCTTCTTTGAGATGTTTTCTTGACAGATGTTTGTGTTTCGGGACTCCCTTTTAGAAGTAACCTTATTAGTTAAGTAGCGAATTGATTTAACTCTCAATTTTTGTTAAGAGTTAATTTCAACTGCCTTTTTGGGGTTGCATAAGTGATCAGTGAGTCTTTCTGTCCGTTTGTCTATAAGTTTGTCTGTCTGATATGGCCATTAGGTTTCGAAACAGACGGGCATTTAAATATTATCCATGCCCGCGACCTCGTCCACGTTTTGGCATAAAACGAATGGTATAAAATTAACTAATACTCAGTGCATTTATATGCATATATATAATAGAATTATTATCACATTTAACATAATATCAAGCATCCTACGCTTTTTATTCTGAATTGAATCATCATGTTGATAAACGAATAACTTTGTTTTGAGGTGATTGATTATTATGAATGATTTTTCGACCTCCTGCTACCGTTATATAAACTCTTTGTAATTGAAAATTAGTTTCTAGTTTTTATTTCGGTTAGCAAGGAAAGCGTGTTTTTTTCGTTTTTTTACACTATAAGTCATTAATTGTCTTTTTTAAAATTACATCAATAAAAAAAGATCCAGCACGGCTATTATCCCCAAAGGGGTTGGCAAAAGTATACTAGTATATCCACGACTCGTACTACCATACTATGCGTAGTAGAACACCCACGATTAGCCAAGGTACTAGGGCCCATGATTTGATAGGTGGCAAGCTTATCGCCACTGCGGTCAGTTTCCAATCAGGGCGATGAAATCCTTATTAATAATAATCTGGGAAACATTAAAGAAAAATTGCCGAACCTGGGAATTAAACCTGGGATCTTACGCGGCTAACGGTCTTAACAGACAACAGCTGTACCATTACACCACAGAGACGATATAAATTCAATTTATGATTGAAAATAAACTTGTTATGCAATAAAAGCAATAGCTTTTAATATAACAGAAGTTGAGAAAATATCAACACTTACAACATCGACATCCGTTTCCTTTGAGCTCCATAACGAGTGAACCCTTCAGAAAATCCTTATATGAAATATATGACGGACACGGTAAAAAGTACCGAGTTGACAGAAAACGAACGAAAATATGGAATGGGATATTTTGACCCTCGTCAAAGAGGAATGGGTCAGAGATGCTATTTGAGGGTAAACACTGAATTTGCATGGGTCTTTTTGGGACTTAATATCGGCGCTTGTGTTTTTGAGTATCGGAATTTTATCGAATGAGATGAAGTTTTGTAAGTTTTTAATGTCTATTTAACACTCTAAGATATGGTTTTGATTTTATAGCGTTATAATAATAATAATGGGCAAGCCACGTATTTTGAATAGGGTCTGGAATTTGTAAATTCTTTCCCTTCGGCCGACGCAATAAATTAAGTATTTTGCCCCGACTAAAGAGTAAAATAAAGGTTTATAAATCTAGTGGTGGTATGTAGGGTTAGAAACTTGTCTTTGCGTTAGATCAATTTACTTTTTTGACAGTGTCATCTGTCTTATTGTGGCAACATTTTACATGAAAATGTTTTAGTGGAATGACATTATTATGTGAAAAACAGATAGAAAATAATTATAAAGGAATTGAAAGTTTGTATTGAGATAGTTTGTTAGTATTTCGCGGGTAAAGCCGCGCAAAATAGCTAGTTCATCGACACTAGAATAAGGTAGTCTAGTTATTGGACCAGAATCGTGGATTTGTATGCATTGGAGTTTAGATACCTTTAAGCACGGAATGCTTTGATTCAAAGAACCCAAGCCAAACGTAGGTATTGAGGTTTGTTTGTTTATTGATCACAGAAGTTTTGTGGTTCCACTACCGGCTACTCGAAATAGTGTTCCTAGACTTATGTTTCACTACACAGCTTCATTTTAACCGACTCGAACGGGTGGGGGTTCTAAATTCGTACGTATTGAGACGATCATAGAAAATATAATATTAAAATATCAGCTTTTCACTAAATGCATATGTATGATTACAAGGCAGGTACTTATACTATCTGTCACGAGAAGGTATAAATTATGTAAACAAACGTTCATAAGTTCCCAAAATTTGGGTCAAAGGAAAAAAGTATTAATTTTTTGAAATATTTCATAAATTATTAGTAAAGGAATTGCTGCAAGCATCCGTAGAAAAATGCGAATAGAAATAGAAATAATAATTATATTATTACTATTCATTCATTCCATTATACACAAATACTCCATAACAAATAACAAAAACGATAAAATTAACGTAATTATTAACAAAAGTAACAACAGTAACAAAATGAT
>DVZL01001589.1:0-17254 GCA_018236625.1 Lasaia peninsularis
AAAACAAAAGACTACGCATTCGAAACGGTGACGCCCACTGACACCCTTGATTTGTATAGAAAATGACAACAACGTCTGTAGTAGGGGCCGCGTGGCGGTGATTCTGATGCTCTGTGGTATTTTCGGAGACTGAAGACGTTTTTCTTCTTTCATAAAAGCTAAAACTTTTAAAATAAACTTTTTACTTATTTGGGCATGATAATGATACTTTTAAAAATAAAACAAGACTAAAAACACACAGAGCAGTCGCACTTCAAAAACTGCCAGCGAATGTCATTTCATAAAATGACGGCGGTAGTTCCAATTTTGGCTACTGAACAGATAAGTTGGTTGTACCTATTTTTTTGTTCTGGGACAACGTCGTCCCGGCGGAAACAGTTTTTGATGAATAACCCTAATGGCTGGATGCACAAATTTTTACTTACCATACATAATTACACGATGTCATATACAAATATTCTGTATAATGAAATTCGACCTTTTTTCGCTGGGGCGACGCATACCACAGGGGTCTCCCGATGGCAAGCGACAACCGTGGCATGTGGACACCATTGATGTTGAAGGTGCGCCGCTGCCCTGTGGTTGGGCTGTTAGACCTTATGTGCAAGTTTATCGGCTACCCTACCCTCGGGACCGGAACACGACAATGTCATTATGGCGGCAGGAATACGTGAGACGGTGGATTGCTCCTTTTAGTATCTGTTATTGGTGTAAAATGTAACATTTATGTATTTAGAAAATAAGAAAAAAAACAAGCCCGTCGAGTTTCTTTCGCCAGATCTTCACAGTGAGTGGCCGCGTTCCGATCCGGTAGTAAATTTTAAAATAATATAGACGCGTCACCAGAATCGCTTGTAAAGTCTGTGAAATAAAATATTTTCTATTCTTTCTATAACACGGAAACCCAGAAACGATTATTAGGACTAGACATGAAGCTAAATGTACTATCTAGATTTTACACTCCTGACGAGACAATCTTTTTCTCCGAGTTTTGTAGAGTTGAGATAGTCACAAGCACAGGTCTTTTCAGAGGACAGAGTCTGCTCTATGGAAATGAGATAGAGGTTCAATGTTGGGGACAGCTCTTTGTTACGAGTGCAATCCCCCGATAGCAATTTAGCTAACTTACTATTAGTTCCTACAACAATGAGAAACGCTTTCGAGGGTATGTACCTAGTACTTGATACATTATAGGGAGGCAAACAAGCAGTTGGATCTCCAGGTGTATTGACATCCTGATATAAATGTGACCAAACTTGTTAAATTAGCTTTGTGAACAAAATTGGGATGTTTAATCTCCCACTTAAGAAAATAAATAAATGACCTATATATGCGGAGCTTTGGCGACGATTACTGTATATAGTAATACTAGCGACCCGCCCCGGCTTCGCAAAACCTTCCTCTTGAATCACTCCATCTATTAAAATAACCGCATCAAAAACCGTTGCTTAGTTTTTAAGATTTAAGCATACATAGGACAGACAGAGAAAGCGACTTTGTTTTATAATAAGTAGTGGTGTCGAGCACATATGACTATATAGAAGTGAATAAAACCAGAAATTCTTTGTAATATTATTACAGAAATGCTTTATTAATTAATGTCTAAATAGATGGATCATCATATAAATGTTATCTAGTACAACCTACGGGCGGGTCGGTGCGACCCACCGCCTTCCATCACATACAGGTTTTACAAATCATTTTGTTATTTTTGTACAGCCATATACAATAATTTTATTTTCAATTACATCTAGACGTAAAAAATCTGAGGTGTCGTAGGAAACTACGCTTCCTATAAAAATAATTACACGGGGGAATGAGGAGCAACTACGCTTGTGACGTGCGACCGGCAAGGCAGACCTCGGACTATAACTATCAGTACAGGACTTCACCAGACACACCAGAGACAACATGAGCATCGCCCACTCCGGAGCTCCAACTAAATAACTTAACTTACGTTACATAAAAATATACAAAAAAATATAATTTCACAAAATTAATCGACAACTATACACTCCGGCACTAATTATATTCGATAAGTTATGTACGATTCAACAGCCGGTCCGTAAACTTGAACGATTACCAAACAATAAGGAGAACATAATCACGACTACAGCGCCGATTGTCTGGAACTGCCTGCGGCGTGTTACCATCACTTTCGCAAAATTCAAGGTCCCCTAGCCCAGCTAATAGTAAATCTACATCGAGCTAAATCACGGAAACGCGCGGGTACGTCGGACCTCGGCCTTCCATCGATTCATAAATTACACGAGAATGAGAGACGTTCAAATATTTATACATAGATTCATACGAACAACGAATAATACTAGAACACTTACGAGCTACAAACGTAACGTCGGGCGCGCGCGGCGTATATGTACAGGCGCAACAGTCAACAGTATTCACAGAGGTTAGAGCGCCGCGGCGTTGGGGGGCGGCGGCCCGATGGGGCCCAGCTCGGGCGCCTTCATGAAGAACTTCTCCAGCTTGGCGATGATGTGCTTGCCGTAGGTGTACTTGCGCAGCGAGGACACGTGCGGCCGGATCTTGTGCATCAGCACCTTGCGCTGCGTGGGCTCCGCCACGTCGATCATCTTCTGCACCACGTAGTTGGCGTACTGGTCCTTCATCATGACGTGCAGCGCGTTGTCGTTGAAGCCGCACAGCTCGTCGATGAGCAGCGCGCGCTCGGTGCGCGTGGCGTGCGTGACGCACTTCTCGACGACGTTGGAGGCGAACTTGTGCTGCGACAGCTGCAGCACCTTGCCGCGCACGCCCGCCACCAGCCGCGCGCGGTCCTCGGCGGCGCCGTGCTCCAGCACGTGCTGCACGACGTAGTTGCCGTACTGGTCCTGTATGAGCTGGTCGGTGTGCGCGTGCAGCTCGGCCAGCACGGGCGCCGTCTGCTCGCCGGTGCAGTGCTCGAGGATCCGCTGTATGACGCGGCAGCCGTAGGGGTGCGTCGACAGCGCGTACACTTGGCCCGCGAACGCGTTTATGATGAACTGCAGCGCCGAAGGCTCCACGCATTCGATACATTTTTGTACCTGCAAATATTATACGAATCGATAATATGAGGAAGCAATTTTACGAACTTGAGTGAGATGAAAAATCTTGAAACGATTGAGAAATGTGGATTAAAAGATGTCCGATAAATGCTCGCAGTATATACTGGCCGTGGGCGTAATAATCGAACGGGACTGATAACTATGAACAAACATATTTACGAATAGAGACTTTATGTGCTTTACATAAAGATCATTTTACATTATGACTTTCATAAAAGTGAATTCGAGTCGAGTGAGATATAGACCTCAAGGGTAATGTGTCCCATTCTTACATCTTGCCAGCGTCAAAAAAATGTCGCATATTGAAATACTTGATTAAAATCTTTACACATTTATTTTAATGTTACTATACTAAAGTGGTTGGACCCTAAAGAAATCTCAATGATTTCGTTAGAAATTCTTAAATAATCTTTCATTAGATAAATCTGTGTTTTAAGGAAAACTAAATTATATCTTGAAAAACTGTTGTGTCCACGGTTGTTCAAGTGAATCTTATGATGGTTATAATATAACTTTTCACAGGTGAGCTAAATTAATCAAAAATCATAGTACCAATAATTAGAATGACCATAAAATTTTGTATTAGCGGACAAAGCCAACAATTATTTGATTATTACTACCTAAGGTTTATGGTATTTAATCTAGACCTATATAACTAGTTACGTTAAGACCTCGCAGTAGGACGTATCAACATTTTTTTTTTAATTCCAAATATATAAATCCCCACGAGGAAACCATATCTTCTGATAATATTTATATTATTGTTACAGTTTCCCGCAAGATGAAGACATGCGTAAAAATGGTTAATTTCATACTAAAGTGAAATATTTGTTTTTTCCACCCCAATACATAAATGACGAAGAGCCACACAACGCAAAGCCACGTTGGCGACACCCTATTTACATTTTAAAATATTTCACAAGGCGAAATCAAACTCATCACGAAATTACGGAAATTAAATAGGACTTAGAAAGAAACTTCATAAACTATCTTTGTTCAGTCATGTTCGATAAGCATCAGCGAAGGTAGTTTTCATTCTTAAACTTTGTCAATAAAAAACTTAATACTTTGTATCATTTCTTATCACAATCAATTCATGGAAATATTAATTAGTTGTTGTCATCAGTCGTAGCAATAGATAGCTTATTTCCTTTTGAGTGTGTCCTAATTTAATATTATAAATGCGAAAATTTGTATGTATGTATGTATGTATGTGTGTATGGATGGATGGATGTCTGTTCCTTTTTCACGATAAATTTACTGGACTGATTTTCTGAAATTTAGCATAAGATTGTGATCTGGATTTAAACATACTACAATTTTATTGTTACATTTTATGCCAAGTTATAATTCTCACGGGAAAGCCGCGGGCAACAGCTAGTAAGTTATAGTTTTTGAGTGACGTCTGCACAGTGCACGTCAATTGACAGTAAAGTGTACTTACAACATGATTTCCATTTTGATCTTTGACACATTTTAGGACATGACCATCTAGTTCTCGAACTACATCCTGTTGCTGTTCAGCAGGAATGGACTCTAGCGCTTTCTGTATCACTCGACAGCCATACATTTGTAACGCTAGCGCCAGCACATGACCGCGGACCTGGAAACAATTGTCATTTGAACATAATTATTACAATATTTATTTCATTCGCGATCAAAAAGTGGACTCCTCACTATGGAGGCTATGTTAAGCAAAGCAATTCTATTTTTCCCAAGTCAAGTCAAAATGTAAGTTTCTATTAAAAAACTATTACATTTCCCAGCGATAAATATTGCAACATCGACCTCTGGAAAGAGACAATTAGCTAATTTCGGTTTCGTAGAGCGTTATCTCTGTCGCACACTGCCCATGTGACGTTTTGTCAGTAATGTGAGATTGAGCATAGCTGCTATGCTCAATATATTCAGCACGGTTCGGACAAGCTGATGATAAATACATCTTACAGTAACAGTGATGTTGACCTCTTTGAGAGCACAGATAGTGAAATCAAAGTAGTCGAGTTTTAGAATTACTATTCTTATTATTATAATGACCTATTTTAGCAATAGGACGTATGATGTTGTTTTTTTTTCAATGTATATGTACTGCTGTAATTTTTCAAAATATGTTTTTTTTATTTCATTCCCAAACCTAAAGCCATCACTTTTAGAAAAACTGGTGTATTTTATACAAAGAATAAAAAGAATTCTTAAAAGAAGCAAAATATAATTGTTACAGCTCTTAAATATTGCACGCTCTATAAATAAATATTACTTTAGTCTATTCGTCTTAAGTAAAATATAGTAACGTATCAGTGCAACTGCAAAGTAAAGGTTTATTTATACCGGGGTATAAATTAAACCATTAATATTAAAGCAAACTTTTTATTATAATATTTTCAAATATTACAATTAAGTAATATAACAATTAATCAGAATCGTTAGAATTTTCATGATGTTCATGAAATATAATAAAAGAATTGTGCTCTGCGAGTTCCATAACATCGTCTAAGTCCATTGACCACACGGTTACAGCAATTGTTCCATTTGTTAGTCTACTGTTGCTATCGCGTGATAAAACAGCTGTTCTACATCAAGGAAACATTTTATTGGATTCCCTGTGTTGTGGTTGTCAATATTTGTGAACACACAGTAAATAATAAGTAGACGTTACGTACAAACCTTTTGTGCTAATGTCGTTTTCTGTTCACTCGTTCCAAATTCAAAAAACTTCTGTATAACATAATTCCCAAATACATCAGTCATAAGGCTATATGCGGCGCCAATTATTTCATTAAATACCATTTGTTTTTCTTGAACTGTTGCTCTCTCCAATTTTTGTTGAATAAACCTAAAATTAATAAATATGATACGTTACAAGTCTGTGATAATATATTGGTCACCGTGACTCTGTCTATTGGTGAGTGCTAACAGGACAAGCTATGAAATTATGTCGATATAGTTTCTAACGAGAGTTATAAAAAACGAGCTTTAATTGACAAAACCTATTTACTATCATAAACGATTGTTTGAACTATCTAATGTAATGAGTGTTTTTACATTCTATATAATAAACTATTATGTGTGCTTAAACTGTTAATTCGTCTGGCATTAGTTTTGTAGTAGCACTCGTGAGCGCATGCAAGCAAGCGAGCACAGATTATTGCGATTGTTGTAAGTAGATTGTTGTAGTCTAGATAGGCACCGACCTAGACCCGTGCTGGTCCTGCGAGAACTCGACTATGTGGTTGGCGAGCTCGCGCAGCTGCAGGTTGGGGTAGCGGTTGTTACGGAAGTCCTCGAGCAGCCGCGAGCGGCCCGCCACCGGCTTGTCGGCCACCAGCGCGCCCACGTGGCCGCCCCCCACGCCCACGTGCGCGCCGCTCACGCCACCTCCCACTAATTCTGTAACGACATCATGTAGCTCATTACTCAGTACTCATTACACGTCTTAACCTCTTATTTCCACCAGGTTGTGCTTCGTTTAGGATATTGAGAAATCAAAAAGTATAAGTTGTAGGATTGGACGAGATCGTTTCTTTCAGTGTCGGTTAAAATACCGTCACATCGGTTATCATTTTTTTTAATTAAACCACTAATCGATTTATACTTTTGACACATTTAATTTGGTACAGAACTATTTTTTTTCAATATACTACTTTGTAGTTTCGCCAATAGTTCGATTGGCATCTTAATGGAAACTTGATATTTTTTATTAATAACAATTTCATCACGCCCCAAAAAGCTTATCATTACCAGCCTTTGATTAATGATATCAACTACAATGTTTTTTTTATTATTGTTCATAAAGCAATCGTAACTATAACGAAATACAAAAGAATTAACCGGATTCTAAGAATTATTAATAAATATCTTTGATCCCTGCATACTGAATTTGAAAGAAATTTAATGGCCATTAAAAAAGCAAACTATACTTTACAATCAAAACAATATATAAAAAACATTAAACCACTACTTTACTTTAGATATCTTGTGTTGATCATTTTTATATTAGTTGAGGTTATATGATTAAGTTTACAAAATTACAGCTTTTATCTAACATAAAAATATTTTTTATGAGATAAGACACCAAACAAGCACACCGACCGGTCTCCTGATGGGAAGAGCTAACCACGGTCTATAGACACCATGGATGTTGTAGGTGCGTTACCGGCTGTGATTGGGCTGTAAGACAGTGTGTGCTCGCTCGGCTCGGTACACGACTATGTCTGTATGGCGGAAGGCAAGTTGCTGCACAGCATTATACCACCAGCAGTCATGTTGGAAGTGACCCAGTTAACATATGCTCGCCTCTTACTAGTTGCCTGGGAGGGAGGCAGATGGTCCAGACCAACATGGGGGAAAGAAATATAAATTAATGTGCTTATATAATTTCAATGGTGCAACTTTTAATTTAAGAACTTTTAAATTAATATTAATATTTTCAGCTAAAACAGAATATAAACTAGGTTTATTTTATCTTTCTTAAAAAATTAAGTTATAAAATTCCAGATGTAACGTGACAACAGACGTCGAGTCGCTTCCCAAAAATGTATAACAAAATAATTATGGCCGCGACTGCGTCCGCGTTTAAATTTAATTAAATAAAAGTAGCTTATCCTAATTAATTCCTTATTATATCAGCTATCTGCCAATGAAAGTACCGTCATACCAAAATCGGTCCAACCATACCAGAGATTAACAAACACAAAGACAGAAAGACGGATAAAGTTTAAAGAGAATGTTGGTTTGGTTAAAAGCAGTTATTTTAAAAACAGACACTCCGATTTTATTTATTTGTATAGATTTAAACCTTTAGGCGAATTGCACCAATTGATCCAAACTTTGGGTGAGTAAATACTTATAGGATTGTGTTGTGGGTGTTAGTCAAAGTACGTGGTGGAGTTAGGCGTTTATCATAGGCAAATATAACTTCCACACCCGTAAATATGTATGAGAATTGTGAGGGGCGGACATTAAGGGTTTGTTGACAAAATACTGAGATGCATTCTTGACATTCTACACATAGCGCAATTAATTATTGTAATTGTAGAGTACAGATTGCTTTGGTTTTACTACTTAGTAGCCATCAATTAACAAAGAAATTGCAAATAAAAATTTGCATCAACATATTAACCGACATTGTTTTTTAGTGCATGACTTTTTTGTTATGCTTCACTCCAATCTGGTTGGTATGTGTAATGGGCATGTTGTAATAACATGTTAGTAATCGTGGAATAATGAGTGGCCAATCAAATTTTTAATGATCAAATTGAATAATAATGTTAGCCACATACCAAAGATGAAGTGAAATTCATTTTCTAGTTACTAATAAAAGTAAGCCTATTATCCCCGAAGGGGTTGGCAGAGGTGTGCTAGCATATCCACAACTCGTAAATTCAGTAGATACTAGAACGCCTACGATGAGCCAAGGTACTAGAGCCCTGATTTGATAAGTGGCAAGCCTATCGCCACTTCGAGCGCATTCCGATTCCGGGCAGTATAATGCTTACTCAGAATAATCTGAAAAACATTTAAGAAAAGTTGCCCGACCTGGAAATTGAACCCGGGACCCCACGCGGCTAACGTTCGTAACAGGCGACAGCCGTACCGTTACACTTTTCTAGTTTCTAGATATTCACAATCAGAAATTTACACTATACGAGAGTGCTATGGGCTATATTTTATTATGATTGAACAAAAAGTCTAGAGAAATGAAAATTATTTATTTGCCGAATACGTGTGTTTAAAAGATGTTACAAAAACAAGAATTTTTAATTATACCTACCAACATATTCTACCACAATGTGGTGTGCAAATATTTTAACAAATAATTAAAAAGGGTATCATTTAAGCTATCACCAAATTAATTAGTTTTGTGTTTCTTAAATAGAGTTTGCCCACAAATGTTTTGTGTTTCTTAAATAGGTTTGTCACCAAAATGTAGTCACCAAACATTATAAAAAAAATTCCACAATAAATCACCTATAATCATGGAGATATAGGGTCTAGTACCAAATAAATGTTTTTGCATACAAAAACATATACTACATATGTTGTAATAGGTTTGTCCTAATAAGTATTTAAGCCAAATAATTTAAAGAAGTCACCAATAAATAAAATGTTATGTCACTAGAAAAAGTTCCAAAAAATGTAGGGTTGTCGTCATCATCGTTTCAACTAAGAGTTTACTACTTAACGGGACATATTATGTCGTCCCCATTGATATTAATTTAGTAAATAAATACATTTTCTAACATAATAGTAAATAAAACTCTCAACTAAAGTCAAAATAATCAATATTTATTGATAAAAATAATAAGGTTTTTGAAGGGGCTCCTCTTTTTCTTTTTTGGTCGATAAGCACATTTTTAAGTAAACTTGTCTCTCGCTGCCCGCGCGCCGCATCGTATGATCGTATAATATAACTTTTTACCTACATCACTAAATGATCTAAGCCTACATCCCATCGTCGAGACCAGAAAGCGCGCCAATTTGTCTCCGCCTCTGAATATATTGTCATTAAAATTATAAATGGACATATTAAACTGGTAACGAGTACTATTATTTCAATAATAACATAGCAAAAGTTGATGGGGGTCAATAAAGCTCTTTGGAGTTTGTGACAAAAATCCAAAATGGCGGAAACAAGATGGCTGTCATACAAATTTAACTACGCCGCAGATCTTTAACGGTTACAGTTGGACGGTTGCATTTGACGTTTATTTCAAGATGGCGGCGGATGGATTTATTTTAAGTTTATATTTTTCCAAAATGGCGGGTAAAGTCGTGTAAGGTGTGTTGTAAGGGGCAATCAGGTTTTGACATCTGTTTTGAAATCCAAGCTGGCGACTTGAAGTTATAATTAAAAAACAAAACACAGCGAGGTCACAACGAGGCCGCAAGCCGAACTGTGAGCGCGTTGTCAATCGGAACCCAGGAAATCTCCGAGCTGCTAGCAGCTCGCGCTGCATGCATTCGTTTCCATTATCGAAGTTTGTTTATCGATACTTTTCACCCTAGTCGATAAATGACAATTGATGTATCTTTTGCAGGACGTAAACGTAAAGTTAGATTGTGATAATATCTTGTAAATGTTAAGAATTGTTATAATTACATCGGAATATCATTGTAATGGCATATAGCTACGTAAAATTAATAAATGCCATTTTTAGACGCTTTCAATACGATTCTTATTTAATGGTGACGCCACTACAAGGTTATGTCTTTGGAATAGATGTCAGTGTCATAGGGATCCAGGTTCGCCGTGCTATAGTTAATATATTAAAAAAACTTATTAATAATTACAAATTAAAATGTCCGGTCTTCACGTCGGCGATTCTGCAATCCTTGAAGACAAAAGCCTACGAGCAGTGCGTCTTACCGGTAATGACGTATGGTGCCGAGACGTGGACACTGACGGTGGGGCTAGTCCACAAATTTAAAGTCGCGCAGCGGGTAATGGAACGAGCTATGTTAGGTGTCTCTCTCGCGGATAAAATCAGAAATGAGGTTATCCGTGAGAGAACCAAAGTAACTGACATAGCTCGGAGAATATGCAAGCGGAAGTGGCAGTGGGCTGGCCATATCTGCCGTAGGAGTGGAGACCGCGTCTCGGTAAGCGTAGTGTAGGACGACCTCCGACCCGATGGTCCGACGACATTCGGAAGATCGCGGGTCATCACTGGATGAAGAAAGCGGAGGACCGAGCAACGTGGCGCGCTCTGGGGGAGGCTTATGTCCAGCAGTAGACTGTTATAAGCTGATTGATTGATTGATAATTCTATCCGACTTAAAATACTTATTGCGTAAAAACAATTTTACTTACTTTTATTCTATGGAAAAGTGGTTATAATGGCTAAAATATAAATGGTTGTTCTATACTATCGTGGACTTTTTTGTAGGCATCATTTAATTCTACAACTTTTCTATAGAAGTCAACCATACATCTCTAACTATTTAGGCAGCGTTCGCGAGAATCGCGAGATTCAGAAGAATCCTTCTAAGTAATGGTAACAGAAATTTTGAAATAGGGTCAAGTGATTTTTGAGCCTATTCAATACAAACATACAAAAATACAAAGGTTTCCACTTTATAATATTGGTATAGATGAGCACACAGTTTTAATATATCGCTGGAATAGCTGGTTTGATTTTAAACATAGTTAGCAGATAAATATGATGTTTAAAATATTTAATACATTTTCTATGCGAAGGAAAGTTTTGATAAGATTTAAAAGTAAATACAGTTTAGGAAATAAGATAAACACAGATTAATTAAAAAACAAACATGAGAAAATGACTGTGTTGATTGCATAGGTATAAACTCTTCTAGTGTTCTAATCTATGTTTATAGCTAGATATAATCTATATCTAGCTTTAAGCATTTTTCATCAGCAACTTTACCGGCTATCCTACTGTTTCGTACAGAAACAGATTACATATATTTTTTATAATTTTACCTTATTTTTTTCACCTTAATATCGTATATCGTAGGTATAAATAAATATATAAGATAGCACAATCTGGATAACCAATACTATATGTCGGATATGATTTTCTTATCATTACCGAGGTAAATCAAATGAGGCGTCTGTCTGTCATCCAAGTTCTTGTGGATTTTGCACCGGGGAACACTACGCTAAACACAACGGAACACTAGGCATTCCAGTAGTACCTTGGCTTGTCGCGGGTGTTCTACTAAACATACGAGTCCTGGATATACTTTTACCCCATCGAGGATAAAAGGCGTGAAGGTACTTTTTTTTAAAGTACTCGCTAGTTCCTATAACTTGGGACACCAAAGCAGTCTCATGTTCAGTTTACTTTCGCGCACGTGTCCTCTATTTCCTGTCGAAACTCGAAACTCGATAGCTTTTTATCGATTAACTATACGGAAATGAGACTTTATAACGTAGGGGATGTTTTTCGCAAGTATCAATACTCGTTGTCTGGAAAACATATAAGTATATCCGGAAAACGTACGTACAAGTACACCATTATTATTTTATTATTCAATCGCCAGTGTTATCAGTATTAGATGTAGGAGGTCACGGGTTTGATTTCCAGGTATGTTGTTGTATGAGTATATTCAGTTTATCTGAATTTGTGTCTGATATGGGGACGGATTTGCCACCTATCACTTAATGGTACCTAATATCGTCGACAAATAAATATCGTGGCTGAATAGATATGTACCTCTGAATACACTTTTGGGGATAAATGAAACAACATGTGTTTTTTCTTAATAAATATTACATACTAGATGCGCCCGCGACTTGATCCGCGTTTTTATTTAATTGTTTTATTTACATAATTATTTTATTTAAATAAAACAATTAAACATTTCTAAAATAAAATTCTAAAATAATGTAGCCTAAACCGTTCCTTATTTAAGTTGTTGTCTGCCAGTTAAAGTTCCGTCAAAATCGGTCCAGCCGTTTTAGAGATTAGCGAGTACAAACAGACAGACAGACAAAAATTCTTTGTAAATATGCACATGCACTTAATAAAAAGCGGTAATTTCAATATTACATATAGACACTCCACTTTTGTATATTTGTATAGACTAGCTGTGACCGCGTACTTCGTCCGCGTTTGAATTTAACTAAATAAAAGTAACTCCTCATTATATCAGCTGTCTGCCAGTGAAAGTACCATCGAAATGTTTCCAGGCGTTTCAGAGATTAGCAGAAATAAACAGACAAACAGAAAAAAATTTAAAAAAATAATATTTTGGCACATATACCTTGTAAACATACGTATGCATTTAGTAAAAAGTGATTATTTTAATATTTCAAACAGACACACCAATTTTGTTTATTTATCTAGATAGCTAACATCAGACTGATGTTTGATGAAAATAAGCACACTTCGCCTATAAACACCAAAAATGTAAAAACTGACAATCAGAGGATATTGTTAAGCTTAGATTCAATAGCTACGCACTAGTAACATCCATGGTGTCTATAGGTGACGGTTGTCTCTGACCATCATTATCATAAGTATTCACAGCATGATATTATAAGGAACGTGTTTTTAAAGAGTTCTATCTGAATTTCTATCCGTGACATTGACTAGGTGGTAGAATTTTGCAACGACTCGCCCGGATTGGTACCGCCGCCCTACCTATTCCTGCCACAATAGCGTCAGTTCTCGCCATTGTCGCGTTCTGGTTTAGAGGGTAGGGTAGCCGGTAAACTTTTTCACGCAAAAGGCTTACCATCCCAACCTCAGGTTAGCAACGCACCATTTCCACCTTTGGTGTCTATAGGCGACGTGTATTTCTTAACATCAGGAAATCCGACTGCTTGTTTGCCTTCCAATATCATAAAAGAAATTGAGAGTTTGGTTTAATTTAATCGCTTTCGACAATTGAAAAGTTCCAATATCGCCGTAATTCTTTGAAAGTTCTATTCTTAAAGCTCAAGTTCGAAAAGCAATTAAAAGTACAAGTTTCTTTTTTATTTGTCGTCTTTTTTCTTTGCTGTCAGATTGATTCCTTTTAAACACTGTGCAATTTGGCGAGAAGAAATATTATGCCAATGATATTTTTCATCTAACAATTCTGAAGGAGGGTTACGTTTATGAAGTGTAACATAATACAATGTCGATTTTAATATTCCCCGCTACGAAACTGCTTAAATGATATAATATCTAATGATCGTACGTCGTATGTACGCCGTCTTTATCCCTTGGGTACGAAACCCTAAAAAAAACAAATGACGCCATATTGTATCTTTTTTTTTATAAAGCTCAACGACTGAAATTAATTTAATTGAATTGAAAAAAAAAATTAATATTGATTCAATAGATATACATACATAAATATATTTTTATGTATTACATATTTGCTTTCTATGTAAAGATAGAACATTTAACGATAGTAATTACATTATTTTATAAAAAAAATACTTATTAGTATTTTTTTTTATAAAATAATTTAAGCATTTTTTAATGAAATAATAAATAAATATATTTCCTCCTCTTCATTTCTTATTACTTTTTATTAAATTTATTTTAGATCCTGTTTGAAAATAAGAAAAATTTTACTCTAACACTAATTTTTTGCTCAACATATTTTTTTCAACAAATTAATTTAGTCGGAAATATTTTATTTAATCGCCTCCGTGTTTGAGCGGAGTTGGTGGCCGACTTTAATGCACGAGGTCCCGGGTTATAATCTGTGACCTTAAAATATGACAAAAAAAACTTAACGTTGCCTAAGATTGGAATTATGCCCGGTATGCCAACGAATTGATACCTGTCTAATAGTCGGACTAATATCTATCTTTCTATATCTCCGACTAACCTTTCCAGGAAATGGGCGTGGTGGTATTTATCTTTGTTTCTTTTTTTTATATTTCTGATAACCCTAGTACAATTATCATAGTAAAAGAAAAAAAACGTTAGCTACAAATATGTACATGAGTAAGCAATTAGAATAATGACGCAATAGACATTAATGATTCAATATTAGCGGCTTGAATATGAGAGCATCGGTCAACACTTATATAGAAGGCCAAATTACAACGCTCAAGATTTTTCCTGTTTAGCTGGAGATCCTATGATTCTGGTACATGCCAGACCATAATCTAATTATGAAAAGTATCAAATATTATTTTTCTTAAGATTTCGTGCCTAAAGCGTTAAAATGAGACCCTACTACTAAGACACCGCTGTCCGTCTGCCTGTCTGTCATCATGCTGTATCTCATGAACCACGATAACTAGACAGTTGAAATTTTCTCAGATAGAAAAAAATCCTGTTGATGTAACAACAAATACTAAAAAACAGAAAAAACTGTATAAGGGGGCTTACATTCAACAAATGTGATCTATTTTTAAGTTGTTTCCCGACAACCAATAGATGTCGCTATCTTTTAAAAGAAAATATGTAAACAGAAGGTGATGCTTAGAATGAATCGCCCAAAAGCGCTTCTTTTACTATTTTTAAATAGATGATTTTTGTTCGCGTACTAGGTGCACTGTTGTAGTGGAGTGGGCAATTTATAAATCTAAACGTCATATACTTAAATAATTGCAACAGAGGTTATTTTTTCCTCCAGTGTAGTCAAGAGGTTTACTAAAATGGATCAATGATGGCAGGAAAAGATCACGTGGTGAATTGAAATCCATCTGTACCAGTTATAACATTTTTATTATGTCTTCAACATAATAATGGATTATTTGCAAAATTTAAAAAAAAAGTACCTTCGCGCCTATTATCCCCGAAGTGGTAGGCAGAGGTGTGCTAGTATATCCACGACTCGTAAGTCCAGTAGAAATACTAGAATACACCCACGATTAGCCAAGGTACTAGGGCCCTGATGTGATAGGTGGCAAGCCTATCGCAACTTCGGGCACACGCCAATCCCGGGCAATGAAATGCTTATTCAGAAAAATCTGAAAAACATTTAAGAAAAGTTGCCCGACGTGGGAATTGAACCCGGGATCCCACGTGGCTAACGGTCTTAACAGGCGACACCTGTACCGTTACACCACAGAGGCTGTAATATTCTAACAGTGTTTACACAGATATACTGCCATCTGACCTATGTAACACAAAAAGGAAACCAGGACAAACACTTTCCTTCACCGTTACAATACTCAGAAATTGTACTTATGTTTAAAAACTCATTGGTACGTAGCAGAATAGTACATATTCTGCTGGACTATCGGAATGAAAGTCAAAGCACTAACCACTAGGCCATAGGTGATATAGTCGGTACAATAAAAAAATCATAATCTTTAGTGCTATTTTTATATGCTAATTTCTAAATTGTTCACCTGTGCCTTGGTTATAATAAAAACTTAAAATGTTAAAATATATTCTTAAGCACATAGTTATTTGGTTAACATGATAAGTCCCACATGCTACGAACGTTAGACGTTCTTTACAAATTATGCATAAAACATTATAATGCAGAGGCACGTCTGCGCGCTTATCTTTGTCATATTATTTATGATCTTATTTTTACTTCTAAATTATAAGACTAAAGCAAATATTTAAATAGATATAAGAATGTATCAAAACATGATCTATGTTATTCAACGTCGACGCCTGGTGAAACTTCCACATATTTATATTTTCAAAGATAACATTAATTTTGAAATAGCCGACCAGTTTGGCTTTCTACAGCGTCAGGGCTAAAAGTTAACGTATTCACCCATAATTAGCCGATGATATTGGGTTCTTTGATATAAAAGGTTACAGATCAATCGCCATTATAGGCACTAATACAACACCATATAATAATGTTTTTCAGTTAAACTGAAAAAACTCACCGGTCAAGTTACTCTATTCGGGACTCCAACCGGGGACCTTGTGCGCCCGACCACAGAGGTGATTACAAAACAAAACAGGTATCGATTACAAAAAAAATGTCCGTCTCACCATATCCTATAAACATTTATTTACGAGTATTCACTTAAAGTTCGTCATAATTAAAAAGTATCTTCACGTCTATTATCCAAATCCGACCAGTAGTATTATTAGTGAAAAAGTAACAAAGATCCATACATACTCATAAACTTTCGACTTTATTATATCAGAAGGATGGTACGGAACAGCTCGAGCGCGAGGCAGACTCGCACTTGGCTGTTTTTTATTTATTTTACTAACCTGTATTGAGATGACTTGCATTGAACAGTTTGTGAGTCTGGGTTAAGCGAGAGTGCAAACAAAACATGTACCTGAAATAAAAAAAAACAATTAAGTACCCGGGACAAATATTTGAACGGATCTTAACTTGAGCTTAAAAGGAATTTGCCGCACGCGACTGTTAGTGAAAACGCTTCTTGGTGAACACGCATGAAGTTCATAGCGTTACCTTAAATAGCCTATAACTAAGAATCGAACTATCAAATGCAAAAGATATTTTTTAGAACCGGAACTAAAAATATTGTCTAAATACGAACTTTAAATCCATAGAGTTGTACTTGCACGCGAGGGTTTCGTGCCATTTTGTGTGAAAATGGCAAAAATAATTTTTGTAGAGTAGAAGTACCCTTCATACATCTATATTATTATGTTTTTAGTATTCTTTGTTATAGCGACAACAGAAATACATCGTCCGTGAAATTTTCAACTTTCTTTATTATACTTAACAAGGTTCAGTTCTTTAGGAGTATTAGTAACTAGCTGTGGCCGCGACTTCGTCCGCGTGGAATAGTTTATTTGGGCATCATTTATTTTTGCAAACAA
>DVZL01001590.1:0-17253 GCA_018236625.1 Lasaia peninsularis
CTCTAATATACTAAATTTATTATAAAATAAGTTTTATTATATTATCAGCTCGGTGCAAAATCGGCTTAAGTTCGGATCTTAGACCAATAAGGAAACTTACTAGTTGACGATCTAAGAATTGACAACGGTTTTCAGGGTGTTACTGGGTATAAGTTACAAGGTACACACTTTTCACCCGGCGTTTAACGCGGAGCTGCGAGCCACAGACCCCTCCCTTCCTCACAATAACCAGAACGCAAAACCAGGTCGAGCTTCGGTCTTACGGGAGACAGCCCCTGGTGTTGCCGTTATAGATGGTCTCACCCGGTTAAATAATGAATTCTCGGCCTGAGCCTCTGCTCGCCCACAAAGTTCGGTGAAGTTGTAAAATAGCCACACGGTTAAAAAAGCTACCCCAGTACCTTGATCGTCAAGATTGGTGAAGCGTTTAGATGTGAATCCTAAAACAACTAACATTTATTAACATTTAAATAAGAAATCTGTATTTCCAGTACGTTTCATGATTTTATTTAATTTGAAGGCAAGCTGGGATGCAATCTTTGACGCCTATAAGTTTATCAAACACTCATTCCTTCAAAATAAAACATCACAATGAGGAGCGATGTTAGGGAGGTAATTAATTGGAAGTAATCCTAGAGTTGTTTGATGTTTTATATGTTTTCTTTATGTTATAAAATGACAACTCAGAGTTGTTTACTATTTATACCGTCGATACATTTTTTTGTGCATTATGAAGAAAACAAAAAGACAAAATTACTTTTTTATTGCCTAATGGCCGTTATCAATAACCTATTTACAGTTAGAGATAGAGTTTTGTTGCTAAGATATTTTTATTAACTGTTGCAAAATAACAGTGGTTGCCTGGTTACTGATCTAAGATAGCTTTATCTGTTATTGTTGATAGGTTGTTGACAAGCAACCAGCCGGCTCTCTTAATGGTAAGTTTCAAATCGCCTGTAGGAACTGTAAAGATAGAGCTTAATTCGAAAAAAAGCCTTACAGAGTTACGAGTGAAGTATTCAGGAAATAAAAGCCTAAAGAAATAGATAGTTAACAAACATCTGATCGCCAGAGCCCGAAAGGCAATTGTGAGTCAGTAAAAGATCGCAAAAGTGAGTGGTGCCGGAGGAAGGTTGTGTCAGTGAGCGAGCGGCGACCCGACCGACCGCACTCGCAACATGCGCCACACGACCCTCCCGCGAGTGTGCCACAAGTTTTGGAACATTGTGAAGTGACAAACAAACAAACAAGGATTTAAACACATATTCAACTAATGTAAGTATCGCTTTAATTGCATAAAAAAATAGAAACTGCAATAGAAATCGACCTTTCTATATCGCGAGGTTACGCGATCAGCTGCGAAAGTATATACGTTTCCAACACATTAATCTAAGTTTAAGTGTGTGAGTGTTTTTTTAATTCTATTTTTTGGTATAAATGAATGAAATCGAAAACGTTATAATTAAATCATAGATTAAGTAGGTTGCAGAGTTTCCCTTTCGAAAGTGTGAAACCATGACTTTTTACTTATTTAAATTTAGTTTAAGATATCTTAAAAGATGTGACCTTCCACTATTATGATTTTGTTTTCAATTTGTCTCACATCTTCACGCCGATTTCAAATTCCACTTTAGAAGCCACGAGTAACAGCTGGTATTTGTAAAATTGACAAATATAGCATTCAAATAAATATGTCATAAATTGTTAGCTATCGTAAGTACGACAAACAAAAGTGAATGTAGGTGGAACAAGTAGGCATGTCCGGTAGAGACATGAATAAGAAAATCTACCAATTATATAATGAAATTGTACGTATTCCAATGTCAAAACAGGTATGTTTTAAGGTGACGATTTATATATTATATGTGTGTAGCTAACCTAACCTACATCTTAGTTGATACAGATTGTCATTTTGGAACTATAAAGCCTCAGTCTTATTGTAACCACAATAAATGTTATATTTATTACAATATAAAAAATAGAAAACGGCCGCTTGATAATATTTTCACAACTAAACTAACAAAACCACTTTCTTACGATATTAGATAGTATTTCGTGCCGTAAATATATGCAGTTAAATTAAAATAATTAGAAATTAAAAAGAATTATGAAAGACAAAGTATACCTAGGCCTCGCACACATCCGGTTTCTTTTGGAATGTCGTTCTCACTTCAACCAACGTCTTGACAAGTTTAGCCGACGGCTTTGTTCGCGTAGATAACCCCCATGTGCAACATCGTGTGTCCAGAGTACCTAAGTATATCCCGATATAATCGCAAAGTAGCTTGTATGTTATCCTATAATATTTATACTAGCTGTACGCGCGACTTCGTTTGGTGGAAAGTGGCATTTTCCAACCAGTATGCTAAACTATGTTGCAATTTCAAAAGCTTTTATTTAACTTGCATTGTATGTATGTAAGTATGTATGTTCGGGTGGAATCTTAGAATTCAAATTTGAAGTAGATATCTTCTCCCGATTAAGCTAAAATTTTGTATACACGTTTAGTTTGGATGACAATTTACGATAAAGTTCTTGAAATTTTAAATCCAATATGGCGTACCAACTAAGATGGCGGAATAGTTGTTTAGAAAGCACTTTTACGATATGGGTATCAAATGAAAGGGCTTGTTGAGAGCAACTCGAAAAATAATAAAAGTTTTTTCTAAAAAGTTTTTTTACTTTTAATTTATTTATTCACGGCTACTGCAAAGTTTTTAAGGATGGAGTGGCGGGAAATTGCTAGTTTTACATAAAATAAATAAAAAAGATAAGTTAGTCCTATGACTGTTACTTAATGATACTAATACATAGGAAAACTTAAATAGGTACCCCGGATAAATGTAATACTAACATCTATGCTCATTACACAAACAATTACCCTAGTCGGGAAACGAACCTGAGCGGTTAGTTTGGCATGTACACTAACACCGCTACCGACGAGGTGGTCAAAAACTTGTAATAAAAACCTTCATCAATTTTTTTTCTGTATTTAATATTTGTTGTTATAGCGGCAACAGAAATATATCATCTGTGAAAATCTTTTTGACTATCACGCTTCATCAGGTACAACCTGGTGATGGACAGACAGACAGACAGTGGAGTCTTATTAATAGCCCATTTTTACTCTACGGAACCCCAATAAATGAAATTGAATAATTAATGCATTGTGCGGCAAAAGCAGTTTAATCTCTAATGAGTGGGAATAATAGTCCGTAATCATTCACGGTAATGATGGAGATCCGATTTCATATGCAAGGTTATAATTGGTGTGCATTAAAAATCTGTATAAATTATTATAATAGCCCCCCAACCTTTTTAATAGTTCACTGGTTATTGAAAGTTCAACAAATATATTTCCTGATAATCAGAAATACAATAGCTATAGATACGATAGACAGAAATACTGCGTTGCCAACCTAACGCTGGGATGTAAAAAATAAAGCGTGGGTAATTTAGCGGTTAGCTTTACACTGGAATAAGACAGTGGCAAGCTGCGATATTAATTTTAACAATAGGTATGGAAGGAGATTGGTAAAACACCATTATTTCATTCATGTTCTTGTTTAAGTCATAGACAACATAATATTAATATGCATATGGTTTTTGAGATGGTAAAAAACCACAATTACCTATAAACACCATAAATGTTTAAGGCGTCATTTTCATATGGTCTTCCTAAAGTGAATGTCTTTTGGATGTCTAACTTCTTTGGGCGAATTAGATATGAATAGCGACATCAATTAGTTGGGTCGATTGATTTGTTATATGGGAGCCCCTTCTAATATTTTCTTTATCCTGAATTTTAGTATTTGTTACAAAATAAACTGACATCTGTGAAAAGTTCTACTGTCAATCTATCATAGTTCACGAGATACAACCTGGTAACAGAGATACAGATGGACAGCTAATTTTGAGTAGTAGAGTTTTAGGTCCCCGGGTTAGTAGGGAACTCTAAAATAGTGCAATCTGTAAAAGAATTAAATTACACTTTTAAAGCCATAAACGTATAATAGTGAAAGCAAAATAAAAGTTTGTAAGCGCTTTCAAATATCTGAATATGAATGTTCTCGTATAAACGCTTCGTAGCCTTTAATGCTATTGAGTTTGAAAAGCCGTAAAGTTGGAGCTGTAATTTCTTAGTCAGCCTATTTAAAGCCTGCTCTAAGACTCCAGTGAAGCGAGTTGCCTCTAAGTTTGACGACCGACAACCCTCACTTGCACTGGCTTAAGATTCAGTATAGCCTACAAATCTACGTAATACTTTGCTTTCTTGCTTCTGCAATTCACTAATTTAAAAAAATTTTTTCGTTACGGAACTTTTCATGCGCCAGTTCGACTCGCACTTGGCCGATTTTTTATTCTTATATTATAGAAAGGCGAACTGTTTATTACGAGTACCTAAGTATTGCTCAAGACGAAAAAATGGCGGCCACCAGACGCCATTTTGTAAAAATAAAATCACATTACACTATATTTCCATTCAAAATGGCGTCCATCAAATGTGAATGTGTGAAAAGTCATTAAGTATTATAGTTTTTTTAAGTTAAAATACCTGCTTAGGATTTACAAGGATTCTGCCTTTGACGTCAGTTGAAGCAGTTAGCATAATATCATTTTGTAGTAAAGCGCTTGTACCTAATGTTTGCTTTCTATAGGTATATTGTATTCTGAATATCAACAAGATGTGTAATGCAAGTGATTGGCTTATTTCAACCCTTCAATCTTGAGTAACCTCATACACATACGACAGAATTGCCTCAATCATGTGCAGAACCTTGTTTCTATTAATTGATACGATATAATACTGAAAAAGAATATCTACACTCGGACTGTTATGTTATTAATAATGAGCAAGACTCTCATGATATTAAATCCGAAAAATCTGTAAAAAAAATAGTTTTACCGTACGGAAGCTTCCTCTAAATATAGTTAGTCTAAGATCCGACTCTAAACTGACCTTCACCGAGCTGATAATAGAATAAAACTTATTTTATAATAAATTTAGTATATTAGAGAATATATCAAAATGGGTTGCCAAAAAAAACTCAAATCTAACAAACGCAATAAGTATTATAACGACGACGTGATAACACAAAACAGGACATGACTATTATGTGAAATCTAAGAAATAAAATGAGCATTGTATAAAATCTAGCAAATATAATAAGTATTATGATATATATAATACGACATGATAAATAAAAAACCAGAGAACATCTTCATTGAAATCAAATAAATATTCATTTACTGTAAAATACAAAACACAATATCGTACGCCGCAAGATCAAATATTCCAAATTTTGCTATTGGTTGCAAAAGGTACAAAAAGGCGTTTATGACTCGTCATAAAATGGTTTCTGAAACAAAAACGACAGACAAAAGAGTGAATAAACGTTGAGATTGGAAAATTATTCATATGTGACCCCGTCAGATCCCAGCCTCGGGCGGCCTTCGGGGAACTTATAGGCCTGTCTGCAAACGCTTAGAATTACAATGCCGTGTTTGTAAGTATCTAGTCTACTTATCTATTTTATTATAGACTAGCCGTACCGGCGAACTTCGTAACACACGCATGAAATTTATAATCAAAACCAAATTAATAAAAAAGTTCTCTTTTAAATTTAATTTGATTTCTGTACGACGACTGATTTTGACAAAATTGACATTAACATTTATACGATACCAACTAACGTCACTACATTGTTTTACCTTCCTGGAACCACTCTACTAAAACTTAAACTTATTGGTATGGTATTAAAGTTGAAATTGATTTTTCAGAACTATTACGAATCTTTTGTATGGGAATACAGAGAGATGTTGTTTTTAGCCTTTTCCAGACAAGTTTTTAAATTTTTCTTTACGTAAGAACCATCCTCATACTTCAAGGAATATAATAAAAAAAAGAATTAGCGAAACCGGTCAGCCGTTCTCGAGTTTTGCACTTAGCAAAACATTTATTATTAACTCTTTGATATTAAATTGTTTTGAACCCACTAGAAAAGGAGGTGGTTCTTTCTACGGCTACATGTTTTTTGGTACCTTTGTTACGCGATTACTCCGCCAATTACAAACGGATACTTATGATTTTTTTTAGAATATACCATGTTTTAAAGGTAAATTGATATAAAGTCAATTCACTCGATACGGTCGTCTTTATATGTTCCATCTATATTATGCTTCGCCACGTATCGCCGCGTAGACAAAGGGGCTGCGCGCGACGTACTTACGTCCGCACGCGCCACTATTACCTGTACCGACACTATCTAAACGAATGGATTTTAAAATTGATCCGTATTTCCTCACGATGTTTTCCTTTACCCTAAAAGCACTCAGAAAATGTAATTAAATTAGAACTACTTGGTAAATGACGGGATCCAAACCAGGGCTTTGGGATGGAACTGGAAATGGAATTCCAAAGCGCTAACCATTAAATCAACAATGATGTCCATATGCAAGGGTCTCCTTGTTTTATATATCTTAATAGGTCTTATATAATATTATTATCATTTATATTTCTATTTTTGATCTAACAAACCTATCTATACAAATAAATAAAAATTTGGCACATTCACGGGCTGATGTAATAATGAATAGCTTATGCTACTTTTATATTAGAAATGTATAAAATAAACTAAATATAATAAAAATAATAAACGCGGACGAAGTCACAAACACTGCCAGTCTGGGATATGAATGTTTTGATACATTCAGCTAGTGATAGTTCATAATTAGATAGAACCATGTCTGGAACGTTCCAGAAACGGGTTAGCGGAATGAGAAAGTTTAATCACGCCGGTACGAGTTCACACGTGTGCTCCGTACCGTCGCGGGAGATTCCGACACATTTGTATGCATCTCTTGGTCTTCTAATTGAGTATAACTTTACAGTATCAGTTATTTTCACCCAGCGTAAGACAGGAGACTTATTTTCTTGCACATTATCCAACCCTTGTCAAATTTGCTACGTGTTAAGAGTTATATCATTGTTATGTGGAGGTCTTATGAGATGAAAGCGTACTACGAAAATAAAGTTTTTAACAGAATTCAAAAGTATATTCCTAATTTGAATGTATATTATTCGTAATCAAAGAGTAAAAACAAAACCCTATCATTAAGACTCCGTTGTCTGTATGTCTCATGAAACGTGACAGTTTAAAAGTTGAAGTTTTTACAGATGTATTTCTGTTGCCGCTATAGCGATAAAAATAAAATATAAGTTAAAAGACAGAAAAAGCTTTTTATAAAAAGCTCTTATCATTTTTCGAGTTGATCTCAACGAGCCCTTTTATTTGATACCCATATTGTAGAAGCGCTTTAAAAACAACTATTCCGCCATCTTGTTTGGTCCGCCATATTGGATTTAAAATGATAGCATATACTTTATCGTGCATTGTCATCCAAACTAAACGTGTATACAACATTTCAGCTTAATCGGGTGAAGATATCTATGAAAATAAATAAAAAAAGTTAAAAATCTATAAAAGAAAAATTGTTTGTAACCTAGTACCTACTCCGCCGCATACCTGGTGTCATAACACCGGGTATGCAGCGCTATACACGCCGCTACTGGCCAGTGTCCTTTGCACATTTTTTGTGTATATTTTTTTTTTATGAACAAAGAATTAATAATTGCCAAAGTTCAAGTGTAGTAAATGCTAAAAAGAAGGTGGACTTGATTTCACAATACCGGAGTATGTTTATAGAAAAGAGTTTTACGTTTTTAAAAAAAGCCGGTAGCGTGCGAATCGGACTCGCGCGCAAAAATGACAAACAATCACATTCATAGCATGAGAGAACTCCTTAAATATTTTTATTTATTTCAATTTAAGTATTTATTCTTGAAATAAAATAAAATTTATTTATTTGCAGAATAATATGTGGGTTAAAAAAATGTTACAAAACAAAAGTTTTTAATTATACCAACATATTCTACCACAATGTGGTGTGCAAATATTTTAACATATAATTTAAATTTATTCATTTATTTGTTATAAAACTATATATTACTAGCTGACCCGGCAAACTTCGTACCGCCTAACAGTCAATGAATGTCGTCTTACCTTTTAGTTGAATTAATTTAGGGATTGATGAACATAATACAATGATACAAAATAAACATTTATTGGAAATGATTCATCTTTCATAATTCTATATTCAACGACTTTCATTGCTTTTTTCATTGCAGAATGCATGTTGTATTCTGTTATTGGGGACGGAGACAAATTCAATGAATCAAAAATCATGAAAATTGGTCCAGCAGATAAAATCGAAATATAAGTGTTGTATCAAGACCGTGTTTGTTTTATATTTATATAGATATACGAGTTATCTAACTATTTATAACCATGAATTTACACCTGACTTATTTTAACCCTATCTACCATAAATTACCATTGTTTTCAAACCTAGCCAGTTAGGAAAAGAAACGGCAAAACAAACTCCCCGGCAAGCAGACTAAAGCCTATTTTGTACTACCATCGTTTCCAAACCCAGCCAGCCAAACCCACAAAAAGATTATAAATTAAAAGTTAAATACAAAATTAAGAAATAAGCTAACTACAATAGTAATTAGATAACAAAAACTTAACAACGTGCCAGTTAAGTGAAGTACATCTATACAAATAAAGAAATTGGAATATCTGTATGTAATATTAAAATAACCGTTATTTACTAAGTGCATATGTACATTTACAAGGTACATATACCTAAACAACAGTTTTTAGAAATTTGTCTGTATGTCCCGTATTGTATCCGCTAATCTCTGAAACGACTGGACCGATTTTGATGGGACTTTCACTGGCAGGCAGCTAATGTAACAAGGAACGGCTTAGGCTACTTTAACTTTAGAAATGTATAAAACAAATTAATTAAGTAAAACGCGTACGAAGTCGCGGGCACAGCTAATATAACACTAAATTTTCACAATTAAATTCAAATCGGTCCCGTTTCAAATCTTTGTGTACGGAACCCCAAAAGAACTTAATTGAAATTGTTTTCATTTTACCTTGAAACCCTTTTCCAAGACTCGAGGACAATAAATACAGTGGAATACAAAAATTACAATTCAGTTGTAATACCGGAACTTTGATTTGCGTTCCATTGTCCAACTTTTCAGTTCCGCTTAAGTATTGGAGAAGTTTTGACGCGAAAGGGACAGTATTTAGAACAACAACAGGGAAACTCTTAAGGTTTTATCGAAGATTAGGGAAAATAAAAGTTGTTGACACGCGTCGCAAAGGTTTTTGTTGAGACAGCTTGACGACTTAGATGGATTCAATATTTTTCTGTACCTTGCCTTAAACATTTGGAAGTTAATATTATTTTTTTGTGACAATATCAGATCCAATGACAATACTTCCGAAACTCCGTTTGAAGTTTATAAATAATGTGACAATAAATAAGACGAGTTTTATATTTATTATTGACATAAATTTTGTTACGAAAAAAACATATTCTTTTTTCATTGTATAAAATATTTATTGCTATAATGTGTATTAGTTTATACATATATACAAAAAATAAAATTTGAGTGTCTGTGTATAATATTAAAATAACCGATTTTAACCTTTTTTAACTTTAACCAGCCTGGCAGATAAGATTATTTTGGTATATGTACTTTGTAAACATACATATATATTTAGTGAATAGCGGTTATTTTAATATTAGATACAGACACTCTAATATTATTTATCGGTATACACGATAATACACCTTCCTAACATTTATAAATTGTATCTTAGAGTACCGGATACTTACATTGAGAAACACTGTACTAGTATTAATCCAGCTTACTCGTGTTATCTAAAGTGAATTTAATACCTACCATGTGTAATACCTCAAGACTGTATTCGGGCGGTTATTCGGGCGCGTTAGATTAAGATATGGTATATCCCTCGTACCATCGATCGTTAGACACTTTCGTTGCATATAAACATTCTATATAAAACAGCCCTTGTGGGGTAGTCTGTGTATTTTTTTGGTCTATAAAATATACTCGTATACTATGAGTTCATTATATGCCAATAAGTACATATATTTAAGTAATTTAACAATTTCACCGCTACACCATCAGAAAAATTCATAAAACAAGCCATATATGTTTATGGCAAATTGGCTGCTAGACTACACTACACTACACAATATGAATATCAATACCTATCGCTCTCATTTGTAATAATTTGTCTGTAATTTTATTTAGCTTTTGAACACTCTTGCCTACGCTATAAATAAAAACGTCACCTGATTTTTTCCCTTATCTAATTGACAAAACCCAATAAGTCCCCACACTCGAGCGACTAAGCTGTTAGATTACTGGGTTCCCCTACTATTAGACTGATTCTACAAATAATTTGATCAATATTTGAACCGTACAGTGGAGTGAAATTAATTAATTGAGTTTCAGTATTGTATAAGAGTTTCAGAAATATTTCATTTTTTCAATTTCAACGAGTAATCAACGAGTCAAAAATATTTCAGGCTATGAAGTTTGTAATTAAATTATACTATTTCGTTAATATATAGTACACTGATTTCCAAACTTTTTAGTTTTAGATCTCGACTCAGAGCAAAGTTAGCCAGAAACAAAAAAGTTTTCTAAAGTCTTTTACTTTAAGCCTGGATAAACCTTGACTGTTAAATTCCGAGAAAAATAATCAGTCCTAAGGGCTTATTAATTTACTTTTCTATAGCTGTAGATACCCGTTATTTTTATAGAAGACGAGTTCAACGAGCAAGTGGGTCACCTGATGGTAAGTGATCACCACCGCCCACGAACACGTCAACACCAGGAGTATCACAGATGGATTGCCGACCTTTTAGGAATGAGTATGCTCTTTTCTTGAAGGTTCCTAAGTTGTATCCGTTTGGGAATATCGCCGCTGATAATTCATTCCAAATAGGTGCAGTTCGTGGCAAAAAATGCCTTAGGAAGCGCACGGTTGAGGAGGGCCACGCCAAGGTGGTAGGCGTGGTATTTTTAGCTTTGACGCGATGTTCTAACGTGATCTCCAGCTGCTGGTCAAGTTTGACAATCCTCAATTGAATTGCTCGTGTCTCATCCGAGGGTGGTGTCAAGAGTCTCCGAAACGGCGTGTTCGTATATATGTAGAGAGTAATGAATAAAGTAGAAATCTTGATCTCTCTTGGTACTCAATTGTTACCTACTGCTTATCCCACAAGGAAATGAGGTGAATATATGTTTTTGATGGGATAAGCTAGTGAACAAGCATACAGTTCTTGTGATGTTAAGAGAACCCGAATTGGAACACGAAAACCTCGTTATGGCGGCAAAAATAGGTAAGGTGGTAGATTCCTACGAGTCTCTACACAGCACTCTACCACCAGTGATGACCCAGTTTACCTATGCTCGCCTCTTAAATAAAAAAATATGTCAAGTGCGTGTCGGATTTGCGCACGAACTCCGTACCATCCTTACAAATATTATAAATGCGAAAGTAACTCTGTCTGTCAGTCTACATGTTACGCTTTCACGACTAAACCACTGAACCGATTTTGATGAAATTTTGTACAGAGATAGAATAGACGTTGAGGAAGGACATAGGCTACTTTTTAACCGACTATATTAAATAGAGGGTATGTGAGGGTATGTAGTAAGTCGGAAAAATGTCTGCCCTTTGAAAGTTGTCTCTATTATTAAAATAATTCACGCGGGCGAAGCCGCGGGCGGACAGCTAGTTATCTATAAAAACGACAAAAAATAGCATGTGTTGTTAAGGTCACCTTTTACATATTTAGTATTTTTTTGTTGTAGCGCCAATACAAATACATCATCTGTGAAATTTTCAACATTCTAACTATTACGGTTAATGAGATACAGCCTGGTGACAGACAGCCCGACAGACAGATACAGCGGAGTCTTATTAATAGTCCCTTTTAACCCCATGTGTACGAAACCCTAAAAAAAATATTTTCACCCTTTCGTTTGGAAGGTGCGAGATATATCTGTAGGATACAAAATAATATTGCTTATTTCAAACGATCTTACGCAAACATTGAAGCGAATGAAGTTACAAAGCAATATTCAAACTTTTACACTTAGCACAAGGTAACTGGATCCTCTCAGAAGCGATCTCACATGGTAGGTATTAAATTCACTTCAGATAACACGAGTAAGCTGGATTAGCACTAGTATAGTGTTCCTCAATGTAAGTATCCGGTACTCTGTGATACAATATGGAGATAGAAGCAGGGTGTATTACATGTAATACCAGCTGTGCCCGCGACTTTGTCCGCGTTTCTATATTTTTTTGATTGTTTTATTTTACACATTCTTAAAACAAAATTCTTAAATAAAAGTAGCCTAAGCCGTTCCTTATTAAATAAACTGTCTGCTAGTGAAGATCCCGTCAAACAGACGAACAGACAATACATATTTCTAAAAAATACTGTTCTGATATATTATGTACCTTGTAAACATACATTGTATTTAACAACGAGTTTTTTTTTAACTTAATTAAATTTTTAGAAAACATCATGACCTCATTTTCCCTTCAGGCCTGCAAATATTATACAGCAGTTGCTCTGTGTAATAATTGGTCTAATAGATTGATCAAGATTTCTAATCTATACAAATAAATAAAATAACCGCGTTTTATTAAGTGCATAAGGTACATATACGAAACCAATGTAGAAAGGAATGGCTTAGGCTACTATTATTTTAGAAATTCATTTTAGAAATTTATAAAAAAAATTAATGGAACAAAAAAGCGGAAGAAGTTTCGGGCACAGCTAGTATGTACTATACAATGTACGTATGCATATAGTCGTAGGTACACATGCACGGTATAATTTATCGTACATATTATGTACGACTGTAAATGATATTAAGGTTAAAACATTATCGTAAAGCGTTTAAACAAAACGAGTCGCTGTGATAAATTCCACATGTCCGCAGAATTATCTTCAGACGAACTTCCACCGAACATGCTGAATTCGTTACCCCGAATTAGGTCAGAGGGTGAACTCTAGCCTTCCCCTCTTGCGGTGAAGGGCGACGCCAACTTTACAACAGAAAAGGCTTACGAAACATTTTTAGGGTTCCCTACCCAAAGGGTGAAAACAGAAACCCTATTTCGAAGATCCCACTGTCTGTCTGTCTGTCTGTGGATAAATAGAAAGTTAACAATTTCATATAAATGTATTTCTGTTGCCGCTATAATAAAAAATACTAAAAAGTTAATATTTAAAGGGCTCCCATACTATAAACGTGATTTTTTCGTGGTTTTTACAGATGGTACGAAACCCTTCGTGCGCGAGTATGTCTCACATTTAGACGGGTTTTTTTACGTAAGTATAGTTAGTTAGTTAAATAAAATTGGATTATTTAACTAACTAACTACATATAATGTAATAAATAAATGGCGTCACTTAGCCGCCTCGTTTATTTTTTTAACGTCACTTATCTTAAAATTAAAGTTATGTAACTCCGTTTAGCGGTTCTAGAGATATGAAGTAATAGAAAATATTACATACCTACATACATACAAGATACGCGCAAAAACAATACCCTTTCTTGGCAGTCGGGTAAAAAAAGACACGGTCAAAAGTAAATCTGCGTATTATAATTAACATCATGTACCTGACAAGCTGTGTTTCGGAGAATTTCTAGTGAAATGCAATAAATTGGGGGCTCGTGACACGCTTGATAAATCACCGGGTGTTTTGGTTCCGTAGCGGCTGAGTCACGAGGTTGTGATAGAGGTTTATTGAACGATAATATTATACTGACATACACGTTGCAGGTACTGAGAGATATTGTATTTAAAACAGAATTATCTATATCAAATAAATAAAGTGTCGGTATGTAATTTTAAAATAACCGATTTTTTTTCAAAATGCATATGTATGTTATTAAGGTACTTATCCCAAAATAATATTTTTTAGATGGCAGACAGCTGTTGTAATATGGAAAGGCTTTTTATTTTAGAAATGTATAAAATAATTTGATAAAAACGCATACGAAGTCGCGAGCACAGCTAATATGTATATATGTTGGTTGATGGTTGACAATCTACAACCAGATAGCTCGAGTATTATCCGAGGGTGGTGTCAAGAGTCTCCGAAACCGGTGTGTTTGTATGAAGAGAATAACTAATGTGAAGAAAGCTAGGCGAGTATTTAGGGATCGCGATCGTGACGCTTTTAACTCGATACTCTCTACCTATCCCGCAAAGACCTGCCGTGAAGACATGCATGTGATATTGTGAAATAAATTAATCATTCTCATTCCTTTTACTAATATAATATATATAAACTTAGTTACTAATATAAAACCCATGCATGCAAAGACTCCATGCACTTAACCCAAATGACGGCATTGAATCATGAAAGATGGTTCCTTTGCCGAAATATAATCTGGGTATGAATAATGAAGGAAGTTGGCTACTCCCTACTCCCGTGGCCCTGCGGCGGCGGTCAGCTAACAAAGGGTCGGCCGTAAGCCATCAGCTCCTTGTCAACAATCGTACTGAGTTCCGGACCTACGCTACATTTTCAACGAAATTAATAGATTATAATAAAATCGCTTATCCTTAAAGTTTGTATTAAAAAAAACAGATGGAAACAAAGGGTTCTGTCTATTAAACGGCAAAATAATTAGTTTATTTTATGAGGGCATTCTTTATCTTTTTAGTTTCTCTGGTTTTAGTGTTTCGCACGCTTAGAATTAAAGTGACCAAACTCAAGAAATGCAATTTGTGATAAATGAGAAAAAAGCTTTAAAAAATCGTAGTATTGAATTCATCTTGATATATCGCTTTCGTGGGTTCGCAAACGATTGGGTTTAACATCATTTTGTGGATTAGCCTATTGAGTTAGAACATAATTGTAGTATAATAATATACATATTTATAGTTAAAGCACCTGGATGATCGAGCTTTGCTCGGTGTTTTTTAGTATATCAGGCTTTTTTGGAAGATTTTTTACAAAAAGAAGAATTTTTTATGAGAAAGAGTTTCTCAAAAAAAAAAACAATTCGACCGAGATTTGAAACTGGGTATCCTGTGTTATAAGGCGCCCGATTTTCCAACTGAGCTATGCTTACTTCGTGAATTTTAGCGAAATTTAGCTTTGTATTATAATGCTATAGGTTTATATTCAATGAAAACACAATTAATAAGTAAAACCTGAAAATACCTAATATAAATACCTAATATACCTAATAACCTAGCTAGATTGATTTGTCGCCCCCGAAATCTCCTACATACAACATTTCAAGAAAATCGTTCGAGCCGTTTTTGAAATCTATATTTATATAATTATATAATAATATAAGAATTATAAGAATTGCTCGTATTAGATAGATAGATAGATAGATAGATTAGATAGCATGTTCATTGGTTTATTGATCGGCTTTGTCATCTATGGAATTGGAAAATACTAGGAATGTATTTTAAAATTCAAACAATCATCTAATAATTTAGAATTGTATGTAATATGTGAAAAAGTACATATGTTTTCTCATTTAAAATATGAAAGATCTACATTCGGTTCAAAGACGTCTTAATACATCTTCAAATTGTTATTTCATTAAATTCAAAAATTTCAAACCATAAATAACGCGTTGTATAATTTGTTATTGTGATAATGACCACCTCTAAACGTTATTAATTAGTTTTAGTAATTGTATCAAATATAATATTGATATAATGATTTATGTTTGTTTTTTATTTAAGTATTTTATGTGAAACACAGTTCATCCATCTAAGATTGATTTTATATTTGAATCGCATTGCGAACATAACAGTTTATCGTATGTTTATATAGTAAACAAGTCTGACTTAAGGAAAACAATAGGAAGTATTGGTCGGAATTACTGTGATGCTGTGACGACTTATGTTAATGATTTTTGTGTACTGACCTTAAACCAAGGGAATCAGGAAACGTATAAATCGTTAGATTAAAAATATAGTATCTTGTCTGTGTTGAGATTATTTTTGATCTACGTCGTGTGGACGTAGTGCTGTTGCTGGAGAAAATAGAATGTTATATTATAAAACTTTTTGAATCACTACTGTTTCGTTAGCATTGTTTCTCTGTATGATGCATGTTCAATCAAAATAAATATAGCATTGATGCCACCGTAAAAGTACAAGAAATATTTTCAACACATAGCAGTACACAGCACAGCAGGTTCGTTTATACAAGTTGACGAACGAGCGTTGAGATCTAAAGCTCGATCGATTTAAGAAAATTTACGAGGCTAGTTTTACTAAGATCCCGTCGTCAATTTCTCTGTCTGTCTGTCACCAGGCGAATATCATGAATGTTGTCACAGCTAAAAAGTTGAAATTTTCACAGATGATTTTCAGTTGCCGCTAAAATGAACATTAAAAACATAATAAAATTAATGTTCTAAAGGAGGTTCCCAAACAACAAACGTGATTGTTTGCCCTTCGTGCGAAACCGACTCGCACTTGGCCATTGTTTTTTTTTCTTTTATTATATTTAAAAACGTCATTTCTATAAAATACATTCGTTTGAACAGGCAAGAGCCTCGACGAGCTGTACGACAGTTACGACCCGGGTTACAACCCGGAGGTGAACCCCACCGTCACCAACTCGTTCGCCACGGCCGCCTTCCACTTCGTCAACAGCCTCCTTGACCAGGATATCGAGCTGCGCGACGAACGGGACAACATCACCGCGCATCGCTTGGGAGACAACTACTTTAGACCGGGACTCTTGGCTCGTGACCGGGGACTGGAACACATCCTGAGGGGCATGACCAGGCAGAGCAGCCAGGCCATGGACCTCAACTACGACGATGACGTAAGTTTCTTTGGCGTCATAATCATTTATAGTAAACAAGTTATTTACGAGCGATACGCATTAGATATTGTTGTTGCATGTTTTTGTTGTGTCGTACGACTTATGTAAGATTATTATCTGATTCATCTCTACTTCTATGCGTCTTATATAAAAGCGCTCTATCTACGTTATAGATATTACAAAAAAAAAGACAGTACCAGTAGTAGTAGTGTTTGTTTGTCCTATAATACTACAATGTGAAAGTTGACTTTCGATTTCGATTGATAAGCCATTATTGTCCTTCAAGAGTGGGGTTAAGAGATGTATCTCTCTACACACACTGCCATTGCCGCAATAGCGTCAATGCTCACCATTGTCGTGTTCTGGTTTGGAGGGTAGGGTAGCTGGTAAACTTACGCAAGAGGCTTACCATCCCAGCCTCAGGTTGGCAACGCACCATTTCCACCTTTGGTGTCTATAGGC